>CAXARO010001057.1:0-74295 GCA_963971305.1 Arcuatula senhousia
CCTATGGTCATGTGGAAGATTGCTGGCTTTGTGATTTTTTTATTTCCGTTTCTTTATGTTGGTTGTGTCGCGTGCACTAACTCACATCTATTTATTGTCTATATAACACGATGAATGACACATAAACCTAACCTTTATGCAAACTAGACTTGAAAAGCGGACCAGTAGTTTGTTTTATATCTGTTTTTTACTCATTTGGTTTGGTTTAAGTAAAACTGTGTCTGCTATCAAGTTAATGAAACCAAAACTAAAATCTTGTCTGCTCTGACCAAGTCCGACTTGTAGTTAGGTTTTGTCTGCTTTCCAAACCAAACAAAACAGAAAAATGGGATCTAATTCTGCTTATTGGCTTGAAAAAAAAAACAGACCAGACCAGATTCGCTCTTTGTTCACTTTTGTACAGGTTAGGTCTGATCTCATATGTGCACTTAAGGTAAAAAGCAATGTAATTTTTATACGCATAAAATGAGAACTATAGGTATCGCTTTTCAAAATCACTTTACAGTGCATAATAATATATTTTTTTTATCAAAAGGTTCTTTTGTGTCACGATCATTGGAAGTCATTAACCGTGTAAAAGATTTAAACGTAAGTTTTATTCAATTGAATACATACCTCACAGTCGTGTAAAACATTTTAAGCATGGTCGGCCATATTTTAAGTTTATTTTGGGCTTTATTGAATTTTGGGACATAACCAAAATTAAAAGAAAACAGTAAGTGATGATAAATTAACAATTGTTTTCATGTGTGTTCAATACAACACAATGAATGGAAGAAATGACAAAGTTATAGATATGATATTTTGAATATTAATATCATTTTTACAGCACATGTAATAAGAGGTTTCACCTAGAAAATTGGTTTTGTTGTCTTTCGTCTCTCATTCTTCGAATTCATTTTTTCATTTCATTTTATATCCAGGCCACAGTTTCATAAAACATCTCAGCGGACATCTCAAATCATCTCAAATTTGAGATGTCCTCAATTCATTCTTCAACTGAGATTTCTTGCAATTTCATCGGTCAATATTTGAGTTGAGGACAGTTTTGAGAAAATCTCAAATTTGAGATGTTTTATGAAACTGAGGCCTGGTCCCTCTAAACACAATACTTTGGAGGGAACCCTTCATTTGGAAGGGAACTCAAGTTCTATAATAAGGAAGTTTGTGTATCCTATAACCAAAAGGTAAAAAGTATGATTTGGTCGTTAAAATGGTTGTATTGTTTTTTAGAATATCTAGTACAATATTTGACAATTTTAGAGTGACTTATTTAAAGTAGCCTAATCTTGATGGAGACAGTTTTTTTCAGTTACATAATCTTGGTTGAGAGGGTTTTTTACAGTTACATAATCTTGGCGAAGACATTTTTTATAGTAAGCTAATCTTAGTGGAGACAGTTTTTATAGTAGGTCTCAGTCTTGTATTGTTTTTCCCATAGACTTCAATAGTAAACCTGAGATTTTTGGATTTAAAAAAAAAGGTAAAATGATTCAATACGTGCCAAAAGACATTTTTAAGGGGGACATGGAAATAGGTGCCACGAACTTTGGTACACCACAGTCTGAACTAATTTAGTTTTTTTCTACCTTCACTTTAACTTCAAAAATCCCCCTTTCTTGAATTGTTTTTTTATAAGAGAATGAAACCTTCTCATTTTTAAAAGTTAATGATGTCATAGTGTGGTGTCTTACCATCCATAAGAGCCAAAAGATAGAAACAAATGCTTGAAAAATAATGCTGCACAGAGAAAAGGCACTATATTTTAATAGCATCCATGTTTTGACGTCCACCCGCACAAGAACTTACACTACAAGATTAGTACCAGTAGGAAAATCTGAGTGGAAACAGTTGTTTACTTATTATCTCCCTTCCAAAATTATGTCATCGGTAAAATTCGAATGGATTTAAAAAATGGGTCAGTTCAATGGCGTTTGTCTTGTTTTGTGCGGTGTTTTTTTTTATAATCCAAAGTCTTGCGGGAAAAATACGCTAGATGGATTCCCTTTGTTCACTTCACATTATTAATTTACTGGTCTAATTCACTTAGCAAAATGTTCCTCATATACACATTATACATGTTATAATTTTATGTAAGAAAAAGGAATTTTCAATATAGTGTATTTTTTAAAATACATAGTTTACGATGCTAATGTGGAAAGTAATATATCCACCTCACCAGCATATGGGGTGTATATTTTACAAATTATGCGGTATACCAGAGCTTGTACTAGTGTTTTAGATAAAAATAAATATTTTGTCTGAACTCACTTTTTAGGTTTAATAATTTAGAACCAAAAAGTTCAAATATCTGTTTTTTTAATTTAGTTTTGATTACAGGCAAATTAGGAGAACACTTTAGCAACCAAAATTTACAAGTATGGTCTGCTTTCGAAAAAAAACAAACCTTGAGAAAATATTTGTCAACCAAAGGATGTATGAACAAAATTAAAATTGCGAAATCATCATATGCCGCATACGGCTAAAGAAATTGACTATCAATTTTGAACCTCAACGTAGAAAGTCCAACATGTATGTTAAGTTAAGTTTTTAGTATTATTTCTAGCATAGAATATTAACAAACATCCGAGGTCAATGAGGTTGCATAAACCTTGACATTTTTGTCTTATGTCTTTTAGGATGTTTTGAATATCAAAAGCCGAAACTATTGCTCATAATAGGACTAAGGAGATATGTCTTCATCTACAACTTCAAAATGCTGATGTGAGTAAAACCATTTCAAGTACACATTCAATAAATGCATAAATATTGTCCGAAAAAAAAATATCCGTTTATATGAGCAGATGATTGTTTGTCTGACAACCAGAGATGTGTATTGAGACCACATTTTATCAAAGTGATTCATATCTGAGGCCAATTGAATGTTTTTTTTCGAATTTATTTAGTTTTACATATCTTATTTACAAAGGAAGCACAATGTATTAGATACAAATTAAACTCATTTTCTCCTTATTGATAACAATATAAATGTGCATGCATACAAAACAGATATATTGAATGATTAAATTTTGCAGAAAAATGAAAAACAACCTCTAAAAGGTGAGAAGAAAAGGAGAAAGGGAAAAAGCAAATTAAATAAAATATAAATGCATGTGTGTGAGTGTGTATTTGTGTGTGTACATTGAGGTGTTTAACTTACACAATTATGAATTGTTTTGGCAATTTTATGAATGATTAAACACTATTCAGTAAACATTCATTTTCATGTAAAGAAAGCTTTTATGTTTCAGAAAATAGCTAGTAGAATGATATCATATATACATTCATTTTGAAGCCATCAAAGAATCTGTGGGAGTCTTGTCATTTCGTCCGTATACTTTTGTTTTTTATTTTGTAGAATGTTTTGTACCACATTAATAGTGGTACTGATCAGTCTCTTGTGTTGGGGATATTTCCATAGAAGAAAGAAAAGTAAGTAATCTGTTGTTACAACGAAGATCATTGAAATCACTCCTACAGAAGATAAATTTAAGGCTCTTTAAAGTCAAGTCACCAGAAGAATCATTTTTAATCGTTGTTGGCAAATTGACCTTAACAGGAGAAACAACTCGTGTAATATATTAACAAATATTTTGATAAATACAGATAGAAAAAACTATGTTACTTTGGCAGACCGCATTAATTTTTTGACAGAAGTAAATTAAGTGCTTTATGGAGATTCAAATATTGTAAATGTAAAAAAAGAGAGAAAAAAACTATGCTACTTTGGCAGACCACATTAATTTTTTGACAGAAGTAAATAAGTGCTTAATGGACATTCAAACATTATAAATTTAAAAAGGCCAACACCAAACAAATGCAAGGCAAATAACACACGAAACCCACAACAGTTATTGTTTAACAAGACCAATGCAATAATAAAACTGCAATAAACATGTACTCGAGTTAAAATGAAGAATACGCAATTGTTTCTGGCTTTATATAGATTTAAGCTATTATAGAGAATTGAAATATTTGAATTACTGACTAGTTCATTCAAATTTAAACTAATCTCTCTGTGGCAATCAACGAGCCACCTGATTAAATTATTGTAATTTTTAAACTGTTTATTATTAAATTTTGAAATTGTTTTAATTTAGGAACTTTTAAGTTTTTTACATTGTTAATTTGTTTCTTCTTAACTTGACCATGCACATGGTTGATTTAAGACTTCTCAAACATTAATATGTTGCACAGAAACTCTTAAATGTCTGTAACTTAGCTGTCCAAAAAAAAACTTTTTGATAATCAAAATAGGTACAAAATGATTTATTCCTAACGTTAAGCAATAAAAAAGATCTTGAAAAATTAAAATTGTTTAAATTGTAAGTTTCTTTCTACTTCTGATAGAGGTTTACATTTGTCACAAAATGGCTCCCTGTGAGGCAATTTGGGTTTTATTGTTCTATGTATTTGATGCTTAAAGTATCAGATTTAATCATGTAGAAAGAGTGATTCAGAAAAAGACAAAAGTTGCTTGGCTGGAACTTTATTCCAATCTTTAACTCTAACATCCATGATAATTCTAGTGCCACTTTTAAAATTTTAAATACCAAACGAAGGAGGATTTAAAATTGATATCTATGTGCTTACGAACACATCAGTTTTCAAGTTTTCATCGTGATTTTCCGAACCAAAAAAAATGTTTTTATTTTCAACATAATTGCAGTTACGATTGAAAACTATTGCAGAATGTTGCTTTAAAGGTGACAAATACCTTTTATTAAGAAATAGAAAGTATCATCAATGACCAGGTAAGCAATGCCCATATAGAGCAACACAACATATGGGTGTCTTTTTTGTCATTTGATAAAGAGGACACTTATCCATCATTTCAACCCCAAATAAAAAAAATATCTAGTATAGATGAATACAGGGTTGGCATCAATGTTAAAAATATGTGTTACTTTTTTAACCAGTCATTCTTCTAAAGATTTTATAAATACACACTTTGTTGTTTCAGAACCAGTTACAGTTACAATATCAACAAAATCGACTAGAATCTTAAGAGGAAACTCGCTAGTACTTCATTACACTGTTTATGGGCATGATGGGGAGACTACACCTTCAGCTATTTTGTGGACCAGATCTAATGGGGGTCCTGAGGAGAACATTCAGCTGACCCCAGACAAACACAGTGGTGGTACAGTAGACGATCCCTCTCTGACGGTCCATAATGTTACTGCAGAGGACTCTGGAACATATGTTTGTAAATTGATGTTTGAAAATAATGAAGTGCCCAGCAATTCATTGACAATTCATGTTGGTAGGTTTCTTATCGATATATATGTAACACTTACTACATGCTCTAGGGGTTAACAAGGACATCACAAATAAAACAGTATGACGGGCACCACGCAACACATTCATGTTGGTAGGTTATTGAAGAGTTATGGACTATCTATAATTCTTCTGTATCTTAGCATTTTTGAGTTGAAATGACCAATTTCAAATGCGTTCATTTGAGCATATCTCAAGTCCCTAATCATTCAATTAGATTACTTGTTTACAAGGAAGTCACAAATAAAACAGTTCAACAAGCAACACGTTTTCCACATCACACTAAAATGTTTCCAAAGAAACACAATGTCACAGTAGAATATTTGTAGGGAAAAAGTACATCACAATAAAACTAATAATTCCAATATGGCGAGTCTCTAGAAGTACTGAACCTGGAGTGAACCAGACCTAGGGCAAAGTTTGCTTTTGGAGCGAATTTGAGATCAGACCTAGGTTCTCTCACACCAAACTAGACAATAAAAAATAGACCTATACCATACTTCTGGTCCTCTTTTCAAGTCTGGTTGGTATACAGGTTAGGTTTGGACCAATCTATTTCTTACATGTGTTCTTGGATGACCGGCATTGACCTTTTACTCGTTATAGAATTTTTGGGGTCTTCTACATGTAGCTCATTCTGCTGCACTCCACAAACAAAAAGATTTTAAAATTCTATTATTTGTGAAAGTACTGCTCCTCTTTTCCAAGAACTTAGTAGTATGTAAATGTTCTATAAATATACACATGACAAAAAGTTAAGCACATCTGTGTTTTTTAGCTCACCTGACTCGTAGGGTCATGTGAGCAATTGCAATCACTTGGCGTCCGACCGTCGTCCGTAAACTTTTTCATACGTTAACTGCTGTGACACCATAAGTCCAATTGAAAGCAAACTTGGTACAGTTGTTCATTGGTATATCTGCTACAAAACTATCTTTTGGAATTTGGATTCGTAAAAAACATGGCCGCTATGACTAAATATAGAACATAGGGGTTAATTACAGTTTTTTGCAAATAATTCAGAAACCTTGAATGACAGATATCAAAATTCTAGCTTAGGGTAAAAGTGTTTAGCACCTCAAAGTCTCCATGCCCTGAAAGTTTCAAGAAGATCCAATGACTCATGTAGGAGTTATTGCTCTTTTTCTGCATCTTTTTTAAATTGCATATTGTTAAGCACACAAAGATCTACAAACTCTATTACAGGATCGAAGTTGTAGGTTTGTTGCTTTCAGGAGTTATTCCCCCTAGATCGTCAATATTGACCATTTTGCAGTCTTTATTCATTGTATTAAAACAAATAACTCCTCAAACACCAAAAGTTTAATTGCAACTAAACTTCGTACAGTTGTTCCTTGGCATAAATGCAACAAAACTGTTATTTCGATTTTTGATTTGTATAAAATCATGGCCGCCATGGCTAAAATAGAACATAGGGCTAATTTGCAGTTTTTTGCAAATATCTCAAAAATGGTGACAGATATCAAAACTCTGATGAGATTTAAAAGTGTTTAGAACCTCAAGATCTTCTGTCCTGAAAGTTTGAAGAAGACGTAACCACCCATGTATGAGTTGTTGCCCTTTTTCTTGATTAAAAAAAATGTGATTATTAAGCTCAAAATTTCGAAAACTAGTTATTAAAGATATTTGAGAAATTTAAATTGCATGTTGTTAAGCAGATAAAGATGAAAATAATCTGTCATAAGGCCAAAGTTATAGGACCCTTATATGTTAAGGTCAAAGTTGTAGGACCCTTACTTATAGGAGTTATTCCACTTAAAGCGTCCAATTTGTCAATTTTCACAACCTTTCCCCATTGTATTGCAATCCGTTAAAGCTAGAGTAAACTTTAAGTCACAATAGTGTTCAATATTTTGGGAGTTTTATATTGACCCATTATGGAAGTTATGGTCCCATAAATGTCTAAATAACATTATTTAAGTCTTATATCTGGCAAACTGTTGAAAAATAAAAAAAAAACTTTTGCTTGCTTAAGTGTTAAAAAAACTACACTTTAATGCATTAAGTTAATCGATGTTGTCAGATGACCCTTATTAAATGTGTAGCCCTTTCAAGGCAAAATAAGCATTGAAGTCAGGTGAGGGATTTAGGCTCATAGAAGCCTCTTGTTAAGTAATTCATTAACAATATTGTCTAGTAGGGGGTATACAGTGATAGGCATTTCATTACACCTCAGGGTACCCATCTCTTACCCGCAACTCTTCCTAAACCCCTTGATGTATTTTCATGATACTTCCAGACATTTAGATGTGCACCTCCTATTTAAAAAAAATATCATAATGAATTTTTGGGTTTCCCATAGCAAAACATGGCTCGGCCAATTTGACTACAAGGGGGTACCCATGTCTTATTCACAACGCCTCCTAAATCCCTTGATGGATTTTCATGAAACTTTCACACAATCTTTGTGACATAATATAGATGTGCACCTCCTATTTACAAATTTTATCTGATTGATTTTTTGTCTCGCCTGCGACGAATAGTCGCTGAAGGCGAGACATAGGTATTACTTTCCGGCGGAGACGGCAGCGGCGGTGTCGTAAACTTTTTTGTGGACAATGAATTGCTTGAAAAGTATAATAGCCAGGCATCTGATATTTGGTTAACAGACGGTTCAGGTTCTGGTCTACGCAACTGTTACCATGACGTGTGACCCTGACCTAATTTTCACGCTCCAGTGACTCTGTGGACTTGGGTCTTTTTTCAGGCTGTAAACTTTTTTGTAAGACTTTTGTGGATGATGATTTGCTGGAAAAGTATAATAGCTAGCCATCTGATATTGGGTATAGAGACAGTTCAGGTTATTGTCTACGCAACTGTTACCATGCTGTGTGACCCTGACCCCATATTTACGCTCCAGTGACTCTGTGAGCTTAGGTCTTTTTTCAGGCCGTAAACTTTTTTGTAAGACTTTTGTGGACAATGATTTGCTGGAAAAGCATAATAGCTAAGCATATGATATTGGATATACAGACAGTTCAGGTTCTGGTCTAATCAACTGTCACCATGCCGTATGACCCTGCCCCCATTTTTACGCTCCAGTGACTCTGTGAACTTAGGTCTTTTTTACATACCGTAAACTCATTTGTAAGACTTTTGTGGACGATGATTTGCTGGAAAAGTGTAATAGCTAGGCATCTTATATTGGATATACAGACAGTTCAGGTTCTGGTCTACGCAACTGTCACAATGCCGTGTGACCCCATTTTCTAGCTCCAGTGACTCTGTGAACTTAGGTCTATTTTCAGGCCGTAAGCGTTTTTGTAAGAATTTTGTGGACAACAGATTTGCTGGAAAAGCATAATAGCTAAGCATCTGATATTGGGTATACAGACAGTTCAGGTTATGGTCTACGCAACTGTTACCATGCCGTATGACTCAGACACCATTTTTACGCTCCAGTGACTCTGTGAACTTAGGTCTTTTTTCAGGCCGTAAACTCATTTGTAAGACTTTTGTGGACGATGATTTGCTGGTAAAGCTTAATAGCTAAGCATCTGATATTGGGTATACAGATAGTTCAGAATATCGTCTATGCAATTGTTACAATGCCGTGTGACCCTGACCCAATTTTCACGCTCCAATGACTCTGTGAAGTTTGGTCTTTTTCAGGCTAGAAAAATTTTAGTAAGACTTTTGTAGATGATGATTTGCTGAAAAAGTGTAATAGCTAGGCATCTGATAATAGGTATACAGACAATTGTAATTATGGTCTACTAAACTGTCACCATGCCATGTGACCGTGACCCCATTTTATACTCTAGTGACTCTGTGAACTTAGGTCTTTTTTCAGGCTATTAACTTTTTTGTAAGACTTTTGTGGACAATGAATTGCTAGAAAAGTATAATAGCTAGGCATCTGATATTGGGTATACAATTAAAGCTTAGGTAGTTGATTTAAGTGATGGTGCTGGCAGGCGAGACATACTTTTAGTGGCCACACTTGGTTTTTTTTTGGGGGGGGGTGGTATTTATTTGTGAGTTGCCGCTCACAGTTTTTCTAGTTTAAGTAAATACATTTTACATGTTTTATTAAAGATTATAAATAATAATGAATCATGTGTGATTTTTTAAAATTTATTCTAAAAAATAGATCTTGTCACAATGTGAAACACTGCAATAATTTATACTGGCTATAATCAAAATTATTTATAGAAATGGCAAAACACATGCAATACATTTCAACAACAACAATTCATATTTGCTTCAAAGAGTTTGCAAACATTTACCTTCTCTATCTTTACAGACATCATTAGTGATGAGGAGTTTAACTATTGGAAGCTATATTTACTTTGCTACAAGATTGGAACAGAGTCAGTCAGACAGTTCTTTCGCAGGCGTTTACCTGCTCCTACCTTGGAAGCTCACCTGAACACATGGCAAACAAAACTCGATCCAGGCCCCACAAACAGAACAAGATTCAAATGTCACCAGACTCAGTTTGATTTACTGTTTCCAGGTAACTTCTCACAAACTACAAATGTATGGAACTATTTCATTTTATCAAAACAGATCTGTAAACTGTTAGGGTATTAAAATCTGCAAAAATGGCAACAAAGGTGTAATTGCTAAGATATTAAGAATATAGTGGTATTGAGCTTAAAATTGTTTGAATCTGTCATGCATAAGAGAAGAAAAAAAGAGGTACCAATTGGGCATTTATGTGGAATAATTGTACACAACACAACCTACATTATACATGATATAAACGACATTAAAATAATACACAATGGAGGTTTGCTTCATATGAATGAAGAAACGAATCAGCAACCAAAGGTGCACAGTGAGTGCCCATTAGAGTCTCTATTGTTTGCTGAAACTAACTGAACAAGAGAAAGATTGGATTATTCGGTCTGATGTAAATTTGTTAATTTTCTTAAACTCATTGATGACAGAGTAAGTCGACTACCATATATTTGAACCTTTTCTATAAAAAAAACTGCATTAAATCAACTAAAAACCATCAGATATTTGTACCTGCATTTTGCATTCTTTTTAAAAAAATGCATTGAATAGTGTTGATGTTTTTTGTCTCGCCTGCAACAGAAGTCAGGAAAGGCGAGACATAGGTATTATCTTACAGCATTGACAATGGCGTTAACTTTTTTACAATGTTGTAAGACGTTTGTGGACAATGAATTCCATAAAAAGTTAAAAGTATAATAGTAAGACATTTGATACTTGGTATACAGACAGTTAAGGTTATGGTCTACACAACTGGCACCATACCGTTCGAACTTGACCCCATTTTGACTCTTCAACGACTCTGCAAACTTTGATATTTTATTTTGAGTCATAAACTCCTTTGTAAGACTTTTGTGGACAATAAATTATATGAAAAGTATAATAGCTAGGCATTTGATATTTAGTATACAGACACATAGGATTGTGGTCTAACCAATGGTTACCATACCATGTGACCTTGACCCCATTTATACTATAAAACGACTATGCGAACTTGGGTATTTTTTAGTCATAAACTCCTTTGTAAGACTTTTGTTAAAAAAAAACACTTGGGGTTCTTGTCTCTGGAACAAGCACTATGTCATGTGACCTTGACCCCATTTTCATATCTCATCCACTTTGAAATGAGATATTTTTATATGACCGCAAAAATTTTTTTGATCGTATAATGTTATGGCGATGTCCTCGTCGTCGTCTGTAGAAATTTGGTTTCCGTGCGATAACTTGAGTAAATATTGACTGATTGTTATGAAATTTTATATGATGTTTGTTACCACTAAAGGAAGGTTGGTATTGCATTTGGGCTTTATGGCCCCTACCATTTTAGAAAAAAAAGGGCTAAAACTGCTGTAGAATGATTATTATTCATTCGATTTTGAAAATTCTTTTTTTATCGAATTCCTCATTAAATTCTGTCAACTAAATGTGTCAATGGTTTTGATATATATTGCACCGTTACAGTGCTACGGGAGGCCAAAGAGGGGCCACGCCCAAAAAATCAACTTTTTTATTTGTTGTCCGATTTTCAAAATCTTTTTTTTATTTGAATCCCTATGAAAATCCCTGGTTGCGTTTTTCAATCAGATTTGAATTATCGCTTACCGTTTTTGAGTTATTAGCACTAGGAACATTTTTCAAATCTGATACGGCCATTTCAGTCCATTTTTTTTTCAGGTTTAGATTATTTCAGATTTTCAGTTGTTTTTCAGATCAAAATCAACTTTCTCGGTTCAGTGTTGGTCAGTCCCGTGAAGACAAAATCAGACAATGTGCATGGGGACTTGTTCAGACTCGTTCAGACCATGTCAGATTTGTTCAGTCGTTTGGTGAATTTTCTTGTTCAGTCTTGTTGAGTTATCGTTCAGACGTGTGCAGCTTAAATTTAAAAATGTCAAATTAAAAATTGAAATAATTTTTATTATATTTAGCCGAGCGCACGGTGAGTTAAGCATGAAATTGACTAAAATCTTTAAATATTGAAGCTTAATACAAAATGTAAATATAAATGATTTGTAAAGATCAGAAACTACATTATAACTACATTATAACTTTTAGCTTTGATTTATTTCATGGTGATGCAAATTCAATGCACAGATGTCCTTTTTTTTGCCGGTTGTTTCTGCTTGAAATGAATAAAATGAGTGTGTATATCTAAATCTCCCATTTTCCCAAAGATTTAAACAGAGAGAGCATTTTATTAAACAGGACTAAGGGACCGACCATTTAATTTCAAAGGGGTTGCTGTTTTCTTTTAAAGATATTTTGGTAGTTCTAGGAGAGGTTAAGAAAAAAAAAATTGAAGAAGGATTTAAGCCGCATTAAATAAATTAGAATGCCAATAATATGATATCTTGTGTCCACACATGATCTGTCCTAAACAAAAAAACATACCCCACCTCAAATTAAATAGTCCAGCTCGGTCTATATATTTATAAAGTATATATAGACGCTTTGATAAGTTAACAAATGGTAGATCAATAAAAATTGCTCTGGAAATTTCTTGATTGATATTGTACGGTTGTCCCGCTGAGTATGACCATGTAGGGGCTGACGGCATGAACTTGTGCGTCTTTTTACCGCAGATCACCACAGGATACAGCAGAATACCACAGAAAACTATTAAAACACTACAAAACAGTTTTAAATAAATAGAAAATAAACAAAAACTAACAAAATTCAAAACGGGTTCACGTTTTGCTTTAATAATTAACTTTAATTGAAAAAGTCAGATATTTGAAAATACCAAGAGAAAACCGGGTATGTCAATTATGTAATGTAGTTGAAGATGAAAAACACTTCTTACTAGAATGCAATAGAAACCGTGAAGCAAGAAAGACATATATTGAAAAGGCAAAAACATAAAATAATTTTTTAAACTTTGAAACATTAAATGAAAGTACATTTTGTCTCCATCAAATAAGCAGAGGCACCAAAGGGGCATTCGAGTGTCAAAAGTCCGAAAAGGCAACGACAAAACCGGTAAACATGAACAAGAACAGCAGAAGGAAACACAAAACATAAAAACAACCGAACAGAAATCAACAACGCGAACTCAAGTCGTAACAAGAGTGAACTCGGGTGCTCCGGAAGAGTAAGCGGTTCCAACCTTTCAGCAAGTAGAAAACTCTGGTGCCTTTTTAAAACAGTCGTTAGCACTGAGGACAGGGGACCTTTAAACTTTAACTTATGTTCATTGGTATTGTTTCATATAATTTATCGTCTGGAACTTTGTTGTCATTTGTATTTCGAACACACGTGAAGGTTAACACTGCTGGTGGAGTTTAAATTCCCCGAGGTTAGCCCCCTCCGGCACCAACACTTTTGAGTTGGAGAATACAAAGCATTAAATTATCCGTCCAAATTTCAAAATTGTCTTAACCCTAAGGTTCTTCCTACCCCAGACATAGGTTGAATATCTTTGGTTCCCCAGTTTGGTATTTTTGGTTTTACTGTTCTATGCTCTTCTTATTCATACAGAATTTGGCATTTTCAATATTTGGTAGAGCGCCTCTGATGAGTCTTGAATAGACGAAACGCGCGTCAGGCGTGGCAAAATTTATTGTCTGGAACTTTGTTGTAAGAAAGAAGCAAAGGTGTACCAAAGGGGTAATCAGTATCATAAAACCGTGAAGACAAAGACAAAACCGGCAGACAAAAAATCATCACAACAAAACAAACCACATAACAACATAAAACACACACACATAACAACAAAACCGCATTCAGCAACGCGAACTCAAGTCGAAACGAGAGTGAACTCAGGTGCTCCGGAAGTGTAAGCAGTTCCTGCTTGCTATAGCACACCCGTCACGTATCCAAAGAACGATTAAGTGTTGGTCAAATCCGGAAAGGATGACATTACAAAACTCTATGTCAAACCAACATCTGTGCTCATCTGAGAGATAGAAATCCCGTATTTGCATACAAGCACATGATGTCGTCCGTAAAATTTCTTGAGTGATGACAACAACCTGGGAGCAACGTACCCCTGTGTTAACAATTTGCTTGTCAGCCGTGTAGCTCTATCAAGGAAGTCGTTGTACTCCCCACATGCTCTGGAATAACGAATCAATTGTGATACTTAAAGTCCATATGCTGGAGCGGACGGAATGTTGCTACACAGAAAGGGAAAGTTAACTATTGGAAAGTTGAAGTCATCACGTTTGTCATAGAGCTTTGTACAAAGCCTTCCTTGTGTGTCAATTTCGAGAAATAGATCCAAATATGAAACAGACCTCCTAGAATCTGTAGTGTCCTTTACCTCAAGTTCCTTAGGATATATGAGATGTAAATAGTCACCAAATCGAGGATTGTTTAGTGAAAGGACATCATCAATATAACGAAATGTCAGATTGAAGGATAAAGCAAGTTTGCAGTCCTTTTTGTCTAGAAGTGATTGTAAGAAGTCTGCTTCATATGAATGAAGAAACAAATCGGCAAGCAATGGTGCACAATTTGTGCCCATTGGGATACCTATTGTTTGCTGAAAAACACGTCCACCAAACTGTACAAATTTGTTGTCGATTAGAAAGTTGAGCATTTCTATTATTTGATCTTCTGTAAATTTGTTTTTCTTGCTAGACTCTTGGATGACAAAGTAAGTCTTTTTATAACCGACTACCAAATACTTGTACCTGCGTTTTCCATTCTTTTTGATAAAGCTACGTTTAATCAGCTGTGCCAAACGAGATTTTAATTGTGAATGTGGAATTGAAGTAATGTAGAGAAATCAAACGTTTTAATGCTATTACATGATGAAAATGACTTAGAATGGAGATTTTCCATCAGTTCTTTAGAATTTTTGAGAATCCACATTTGATTGACGCCATTTGATTGTCATTTGTATTTCGAACACACGTGAAGGTTAGCACTGCTGGTGGAGTTTAAATTCCCCGAGGTAAGCCCGCTCCGGCACCAACACTTTTGAGTTGGAGAATACATCAAAGCTTTAAATTATCCGTCCAAATTTCAAAATTGTCTAAACCCTAAGGTTCTTCCTACCCCAGACATAGGTTGAATATCTTAGTAATAATTTGGTTCCCCAGTTAGGTATTTTTGGTTTTACTGTTCTATGCTCTTCATATTCATACAGTGTTTGGCATTTTCAATATTTTGGTAGAGCGCCTCTGATGAGTCTTGAATAGACGAAACGCGCGTCAGGCGTAGCAAAATTTATTGTCTGGAACTTTGTTGTCATTTGTATTTCGAACACACGTGAAGGTTAGCACTGCTGGTGGAGTTTAAATTCCCCGAGGTTAGCCCGCTCCGGCACCAACACTTTTGAGTTGGAGAATACATCAAAGCTTTAAATTATCCGTCCAAATTTCAAAATTGTCTAAACCCTAAGGTTCTTCCTACCCCAGACATAGGTTGAATATCTTAGTAATAATTTGGTTCCCCAGTTTGGTATTTTTAGTTTTACTGTTCTATGCTCTTCATATTCATACAGTCTTTGGCATTTTCAATATTTTGGTAGAGCGCCTCTGATGAGTCTTGAATAGACGAAACGCGCGTCAGGCGTAGCAAAATTTATTGTCTGGAACTTTGTTGTCATTTGTATTTCGAACACACGTGAAGGTTAGCACTGCTGGTGGAGTTTAAATTCCCCGAGGTTAGCCCGCTCCGGCACCAACACTTTTGAGTTGGAGAATACATCAAAGCTTAAAATTATCCGTCCAAATTTCAAAATTGTCTAAACCCTAAGGTTCTTCCTACCCCAGACATAGGTTGAATATCTTAGTAATAATTTGGTTCCCCAGTTTGGTATTTTTGGTTTTACTGTTCTATGCTCTTCATATTCATACAGTGTTTGGCATTTTCAATATTTTGGTAGAGCGCCTCTGATGAGTCTTGAATAGACGAAACGCGCGTCAGGCGTAGCAAAATTTATTGTCTGGAACTTTGTTGTCATTTGTATTTCGAACACACGTGAAGGTTAGCACTGCTGGTGGAGTTTAAATTCCCCGAGGTTAGCCCGCTCCGGCACCAACACTTTTGAGTTGGAGAATACATCAAAGCTTTAAATTATCCGTCCAAATTTCAAAATTGTCTAAACCCTTAGGTTCTTCCTACCCCAGACATAGGTTGAATATCTTAGTAATAATTTGGTTCCCCAGTTTGGTATTTTTGGTTTTACTGTTCTATGCTCTTCATATTCATACAGTGTTTGGCATTTTCAATATTTTGGTAGAGCGCCTCTGATGAGTCTTGAATAGACGAAACGCGCGTCAGGCGTAGCAAAATTTATTGTCTGGAACTTTGTTGTCATTTGTATTTCGAACACACGTGAAGGTTAGCACTGCTGGTGGAGTTTAAATTCCCCGAGGTTAGCCCGCTCCGGCACCAACACTTTTGAGTTGGAGAATACATCAAAGCTTTAAATTATCCGTCCAAATTTCAAAATTGTCTAAACCCTAAGGTTCTTCCTACCCCGGACATAGGTTGAATATCTTAGTAATAATTTGGTTCCCCAGTTTGGTATTTTTGGTTTTACTGTGCTATGCTCTTCATATTCATACAGTCTTTGGCCTTTTTAATATTTTGCTAGAGCGCCTCTGATGAGTCTTGAATAGACGAAACGCGCGTCAGGCGTAGCAAAATTTATTGTCTGGAACTTTGTTGTCATTTGTATGTTAAATGTGTATATACTTGCTGTATAAAAATTTTATTGTTTTACTTGTGTTTGTCACAAATCCACAGAGATTTATATGGCAATAAAAGTTGATTGATTGATTCATTAACGTTTTAATTAGTTATGGGCAATACACAAGTACCATAGAACACCTTACCGCTACATTACCAAAACTGTGAGCATTACAACCATTGACTACATTCAATTTCATATCTGTGTCAGATTTTTTACTTTTTATTTTATTTTCATACAATTTTAGTAAGTAATCTTTCATAGTACATAAAATACGCTTTTCGGTATCTTTTTTTGTTGGTTACTTAATTCTTAGTAATCGATATACTAGTAGTACGTAATTGATTTGTTAGATGTGCTACTATTGGATAAAGTAATTTTTTTTATTAATGAAACAATTTTGTTTAAAATGTGAAGATATAAAGATAATTTACGTTAAATTTTATGTTGTACACAAGTCCTTAACTTATTTCATGATTTATAATAGTTCTGTGACATTCTGTGGTGTTCTGTGGTAGTATTTGAATGAACTAAAAATTTGCTGATATTGTTTTTTTTTCGTCCGGATATGCTTCCATTGTGAATTTGAAAATAATTACCAATTTTTTCTAGTCGCCGTCCAAAAATTATCTATGTAAATAGAGAACAAGGAGAAAAAATTCTGATTTCGATGAGTTGCTATATTTTTTAAGTAAAACGAATTTTATTCTTTTTTTTATGCATTTTCTTTTTGACGCTCATTCGCCCAATGCACCTCGTCCCTAACTGAACGTTCTAGAAAATTGACTAATAAAAATAAAAATAAGTACGTTGACTTCAGATTTTTTGTGTGTCCTATTTGTCTACTTTGATTCAAAATCAAACTTTTTATTCGTTCATTTAAAGCTATGTCAACAAAGACAAAAACGCTAAAATTTAATACATTGTGTCTTCGCCTCAAAATATTGATCATTTTTTCATGAGGGTGACTCGGAACACGCACATCGCTCGTGTTTTAAGAAGAGATCACAACCGTTAACCTTTGCATCAAAAGTGTTTTCGGGAATGGGGTCCTTTAGATCTTATATTCTGAATTTTTTACCGATTTTTTTCACAACTGAGACGCGGAACTCCATCATATTAGGGTAAAAAAGATGATCCGTCTGTGCTGTTTCATGTTGTAAAATGGGGGACCTTTTCAACTTTAATATTCGAAATACAAACCAAACTGGTCAACATATATTTACGCTATGCCTATCTCATGTACCATATTGTGCATGTATGAAGCAACTCAATATCCAAGCTATTCATCTATTTTCTGTTTCATTCTTTTTTCCATGGGTTTTATTCATTGAGTGACATAACAAATATCTTCTGGACGTTAGTAAAATGTATCGTTTTATCTTTATCTGCATGTAAAAATGTTAGTATAAAATCATTTTTCATAATTTCTTAACATTCTGCACAAGATTCCAAATTCACAGGTCGGAAACAGAAAAAGGTGGTATGTGTTTCCGCGCAGAACAAATCATCGCTAGCAAAAAAACAGGGGTGTGGGGTTTGTTTCCACGGAAAACAAATATCTCAAAAGAAAGACAGGCAGTCATACATTGAAGTTTGCAGAGGAAACATCTTCTTCCTGAGGGACATACGACTGGGACTTCCACAGAGAAAACATCTTCCTTTCTTTTAAATAACGAAAAAAAATAATGGATAAATTTAGTATTTTTAATTACAACGGAACAAGTGCTAAATACACGGTCACATCAAGCATAAAAAGAAAGACACGCGCAAAAGCAAAGACTGTTTTTTTTTTGTTTTTTTTTTTTTGGGGGGGGGGGGTAATTAAATGAGTTGAAATGCTTGAAATATTCATCGCAAGAATTTCTCAACAAAATGGGATATTATCAGCTATGATCAGCTATGCCTCATAGCTTACAAAATGAATACACTAAAAATTACAGTATGATTTTTAACAAGACTGCTGTCTACCACTTCAATCAACTTATAGTCACGGTGTGACTTTTGATTAAAGAACATGTTACTCTTTGACGGATGTGTATTGCTAAGGAATGGACCGGCCTTAGTTGACTTTCAGAAACATGATAAAATGTTTAAGGTGTCAATGTGTATATAAAGTTGCAAAAGAATTACCTTTTATCCATAATCATTTATTTTTTTTACTTTTATACAAGTAAATATAAATTTATAAACAAATTAATTTAAGTCTGATGAATTTGTAAAACATTATACAAGAAAAAATAATTGTTTCAAAATAAAAAGGGAGACAAAAAAATAACCAAACTTATACATACAAGTAAGAATATCAATTTATAAAGTAGATTAATTTAAGTTTGATGAATTTGTAAAATATTATACACGACATTAATTTTTCAAAAATAAAAAGGGAAACAAAAAATATGACCTTACTTAGGTCATCTTCAACGTGTGTATTAATTTGCAAAAAATAATTTTATTTACAAAAATATTAAGATTTTTCTTCTCATACAAGTAAATAATATAAATGTTAAAGTAACTTAAATTATTTTTATGGATATGTAATTCATTAAATAAGCAATTAATTTATCAAAAATAAAATGGGAGGCAAAAACATTGCCTAACCAAAGTCCGCTTTAACTTGCCTGAATGTAATATGCAACAAGCCTAGGATAAATTAAAACAAAATATTTTTCTAACTCATATGTTCTATATGTACATTTCAAAACAGATCATAAAAATATTTTGATACAATTTGAATTTGAAAGATAAATATTAATGCAGACTAAAAGTATATTAAAAGTGGAGAAAGTTCGCATAGTGACATGATTCATAGACCCATATATTAGAATATATACAGGTCTACATGTATGATTGATTGCAAGAAAAATAAAGTAACTATAAAATAAAAAAAATGAATAAATAAACATTCATCTATTAAAGTAACAAATTAATTTTCTTGAGCATAATAATGTTTTATTTTTAAAATTGTCTAAGATATTGTCTTACCACCAGGCCGTATTCATAGTATTATACTAGTTGTTTATTGTTTGTTGATTCTATGCTATTTTGAACTTCCATGCATGACTGGACAGGTCTCAGTGGGTTGTTCCAGTTACAATGTTTATTGTACTAAATGTTTTGACATGTTTATTGTACTTATCAAAATCTACATGCTGTGTATTCTGGTACTTAAATGCACCAAAAATTATTATTTTTTTTTATAAATTATATAAATTTGTTACTTAAAATTGTTGAACAACTAAATTATGGTTCCTTTTATAATAAAGCTTTTATTCGATTTTGACACGTATTCAATCTTTAATTAGCGGACTAAATTCTATTTATAAAAAAAAGATAAAAGAAGAAGCCATAGAAAGCATGCACATGGCTTCTTCTTTTCTTCCAGGAGCTGTAGGATGCCAAGCTGAGACCAGGAACAACAGCCGTGTTTAATTTTGAACTGCCAAAAGGTGTTGCGTTTTAGAACCAAATGCGTGTTTTTATTGGGTATGCCAAAGGTGTTGCAAATTTAAGTTATTTGTGTGTTTGAAGTTAGATAGCCAATGTGTATGCATATTTTGAGCCGAGAGAATAATAAGCCAAAGGGTGTAAATTAATGCATATAAAGTAATTTAGCTGCCTTGGCTAGCCGAGCGTAGTTCTCGGGTTTTAACGTGCTAGCACACGGAGTGGAAGTACGCAGATTTGCAACCACCCACACAGTCGACCCCAGCACTGTGCCGCTGGTAAGAGTGCATACTATAGGCGTTTTGAATAAAAAATGGCTTTGAATGAAATGTGGCTATTTTGATATAACCTGCCTTATAGTACTACACTTTTAGAATTTGGAATAAAAGTAGCCAACCCTAAATTTATAAACCGAAGTTTGTGTTCATTGAAACACTGAAATTCTTTGAATGAAGATTTAACATATAAAAGGGTCATTAAAAAAAATCTCCTTGTATAGATGAAGAAATAAGACCGCACAAAAGTCACGAAAATGGTTAATTAATTTTCTTTACATATTCATACATTATTAATGATCAATTAGCCTAATTTTTTTAACATTCGTTTTGTCTTTTAAAAAGTATATTTTTTATTTCAATTCAAAAATTTAGAAACCATAGATTTGAAATTAATTTATTAGAGAAAGATCAAACTTAAATATTCATTCATTTAACGAAATGGGTTTGAAAGCAAATTTGTCAAACAAACTTTATTTTCAAATGTATGCTAAGGCACCGACCATTTGATTTTCGGGGTGGGGGAGCTGGGATTTTCACCCGAGCTGGGAATTTGTTTTCGACCGCTGCGCGGACCAGCTTATTTTTTCCCATACACTCAAAGCTAGAAACTTTTGTTCAGAAAATTTCTTTTTTTCTAATGCGCAAAATGAGGGCAAGATTATTTTTTCACCCTATGAGCTGACCAGACTATGTTTTTGGCCAAAAATCAGAGCCAGAATATTTTTTTTAAATCCCAGCCCCCCCCCCCCCAAAAAAAAAATCAAATGGTCGGTGCCTAACATCTTCAAAAAACTAAAATTGTCTCAACTCTCTATAAATGTCTAATTATGCATGCCTGTATTAATAATTGATTTTGGTTGTTTATTCTACGTTTTTGAATTTCCATGTATCACTTGACGGTCCCAGCAGGATATACCGGCGACATATCAAAGGATTTAAAGTAAAGTCTCTCTATTCTATAACGGATTAAAATATTTGTTTTTCCTAAAATATGAGAAAATCATTATTGTCTTACCTAAAATTTAGAAATATTTTATTTCTAACATTCTGACAACATTTACATAATTTAATATGACAGAAAACAAAAGCATTCATGTCCTAAGTTCACATTTAGGGTCCTTAGTGCATTTTTAGAGTCCTTTGTGGTGTTTAGACGTAGTAAAACTATAATTTGGAAGAAAATTCAAATGTTGGGAACTTAATAATACTTATAATACAACGAATTACTAATGAATAATGCATTTTAAGATTAGCAAAATAATATTCTTATAAAATATACTAAAGATAATGACAGTTGAGGCTCCAACAGGGTACCCCCCTCAGGCCGCAAGGTCGCTTTTAAAATTGGCCTGAGATAGCAAGGTCACTTTTAAAAAAGCATATTTTGGCGGAGGTGGCATGTCGTTTTTTTGGCATGGGTCGATTTTATGAAGTGTAGGTCGGAAGTTTCCCATAAAAAGCCCTTAGGTTGCAGGTCGTTTTTAACCCTAAAGGGGCCACACAGTACAACAAAATAAAAATTATATTTTACAGTTGTAAAACTGAAAAAAAAACTTTTTCAACCAAAATGTACTATTTTTGTCTTTTTCAGTGCCTAAATATCTATTGATATATACCCAAATATATAATTAACTTTTTTTCTATACATTTGTAATTCTTCTGTTTTGATCAATTATTTTCTAAATCAAGTTTTTGACTCGTGTAATGTTAGCATTTACCTAAAGGTGTTAATTAGATCTCTACTGGTTCAGGTATGTGACTTTTCACACAAATAAACATCCTGCCTTCTGGGCGTCTCACAGTAGGGATCGACCCACGGGAATTCTTTGACTATCCACTTTATATATCCATTAAACAACACAGCAGTGTGCCAGGTGTAATTTAGCTTTGTTTTCATACTCCCAGAGTTTAACCGTATTTGGATCACAAAATTACGCACGTCTAATGTTCATTTGCCTATAGAAACGGGGAGATTGCACAACATTCCAAGACATAAAAGAATTTGCTCTTTTTGCGAAAATTGTGTAGGTGACGAGTTCCACGTACTGTTTATGTGTTTCAATGCAATTATTATAAATTTGCGCCAAAAATTCTTTGTAAAATATTATTATGAGCATCCAAGTAGTAATAAAATGACCGGACTGCTATCTCTTTGCAATATTCCTGTACTTAAAAAACTATCTGTTTTTATTAAGAAAATTTCATCTTTGTAAGATTATAAATGAAGTTACCATTTATTGTATATATTTTGGAGTCTCTACTTTGTATATGATATTTGTGTACTTAATTCTGTGTCGTTTAATATTTGTATATGTTTATTTTATCTGACCTCATGTTACGTATTTATATATGTCTGAGAGTATTGAATAAAATCTGAAATCTGAATCATTCAACTGAATTTTATACGAACAAGGAATTAGAATACATAGAATCTATGTAATTCCTTGATACGAATAAGTCCCCTTGCGATCTGAGAAATTTAAAACTCTATAATTGAAATAAAATAAATTCAAGTAAACAAGAAATCTTTATATCTTGATTTTTGAATATTATCTGTTTGTTATTATTTATATTTTTACAACAAAGATGATTTAATCATATTTATAAATGATACTATTCATATAATGAGAGCAAGCGGTCCACTGTACCAGTACAAGGTAATTTAACAGAGTTATGTAACTTGATTATGACCGATATAGTTGGATATGATAGCGCGACAGACGGACGGAGGGAGTGACCCGACTCCCAGATAAAAGTATACATACACAGGACGATTCGTTTATCAAATTCACCATTTTCATATCTAACCTAAGGCAGTGAAAAAGGCGGTGTAAATTATCATTTGTTCACCTAAAGGACGCGAGGACCGGTATTATCTGCTTTTATGCAATGCGTTTAGTGATGAATAGTTATACGATAATGTTTAAAAGAAAACTTTACATTAGGGAGAAATATATTTTTAGAGAATGAAACTATAGACTAGCTTTAATTGGGTTATAGCCTACTAATATGAAATATATACTACTACTTTGAAAGATCATCTAGGTTTCCGAACTATTCTTGAGCGTTTCAACACGACCTCTGAAATAATATTCCAATTAAAAAGAACAAAGATTAAAACAAAACTGTTTTGAACTGATAATCTATAGATATCTTAACGTAAGTATGTTTAGGGGAATGTAAAAAGTAGAATGCGCTATAAGCACATTGCAGCCATCTATCAATACAAGTAAAGAAGACAATAAGATTTGTAACAGAAGATACACTAGAAATCAACCAGCAGTCGCTGCTCTTGCATTGGCCAAATATTAAAAATAATTAAAAGTCAACAGACAGTATTTCGACATTCATGGGAGATCGATCGTCATCTAATAGGCATGTTGCCATGATGCCACCCGGGCATTCTGTTTAAGAATCACTATAGAAATTTGATTAAAATGATGAAAGTTTAGATCTACATATATATAATGGAGTATTTTGCAAGTCATACTATATCTGGCATAGTGCAATACGATTATGATTGACTTCATGATATTTAAGAATCAAATGCATGTCAGAGAATGTGGCTACATGTTGGATTTATATCTATAATAGAGTCCGAGATGACACTGACGTCCCCAGCATTTTACGAGCATGCTGGACCACCCTACTGCCCGTTTTTCTAGACACCGAGGACGGACAAATCAAATATATACCTAAATCATTAAAGTTATTCGCGATAAAATTGCACTTGTCAACGGCCTGCATATCAACCAAGAACATTCATATCTAGTTAGGGACCGGCCGGTCATTTAAAAAAAGAGGGACCTTGTTTTTTTTTCTCTAAAAGCTCATATTTTGAATATATTTTCTGATTTTTTGTGAAAAATGCCGAAGACCGAAGTTAAAATTTCTGGAACCAGTTTTCTATCATACTAAATGATGAAACGTAATAACTTTAAATATTTTGTTGCCATGCGTTAAAACACTAAATACTTTACTCTGCGTTCTTCATGAAAGATACAGAAATCAAGGTCAAATTAAAAAAAAAGAAATCAAGGTCCACCTCCTCGTTGTTATAATGCCACATCTGCAAATTGATTGCACTGGAACAAATAAAATAGGGTTAGGTATAAAATCATAATCCATAAGGTCGCAGGCTGTTTTTGACCCTGCTGGATCCTCATTCATGTCAGAGGGGTAAAGGCTTATTATCGTGCTAAGTTTTAAACGTATTTATGATGTGTGTTTTCGTGATATTGATTTTCAATTTTCGCACTTTCGTGTTTATGAGGTTGTACATGCTCCGTTTTGTCTTTAATTCTGTCCCGTGTTTTGTCGATTTTTATTACTCGTGTGCTTCGTTTTCGGGGCATGTTTTATTTTGCTCGTGCGTGTTTTCAACTATCTAAATTAATTTTCTGGTGTTCGTTTTATAGTTCACCATCTTTACGTGTTGGAATATCCATTTATTACCCCTTCAAAGATGATAAATATTTTTTTTTCCATTAAAAAATTTTCAAAGTCAGTAGTAATAAGAAAATTCAAAGTGTTAAAGGCACAAGTTGCTCTAAAGGCGAGTTCCGAGGTAAAATTACGTCGATCTGTTTCCCGAGTATTTTTTTATAAAAATAAAAAAAAAGTTATACATTTTTAATTCTGCAAGAAAAAAAACCACTAATACATTTGTCAAAGTTTACATCAAAATGATTGAAAGAAAATCAAATATCCGCTATCTAAAGGGAGATAACCTAATCTTAATTTGTTACTAAAATGTGTTATAAACTCCAATAACCTTACTTGTCTGACCGAAAATGACCAATACTGAACGAGACTGAACAAGAAAATTTACCAAATGACTGAACTGATCTGACATAGACTGAACGAGTCTGAACAAGTCTTCATGCACATTGTCTGATTTTATCTTCACAGGACTGAACAAGACTGAACCGGGAAAGTTCAATTTGATCTGAAAAACGACTGAAATTCTGAAATAATTTGAACCAGAAAAAAATGGACTGAAATGGCAGTATCAGATTTGAAATAGGTTCCTAGTGTAGGGGCCAAAGGGGCAAAATACGCCATTCAAGCAAATATTTTTTCACAAGAAATTTAGTAGTAGTGGTCCAGCCAATTGTTATGAAGTTTTAATATGATGATAATATTCACTAAAGCAATTGGGGTTTGTGGCCCTAGCCATTAAAGAAAAAAGGGTCAAAAGGGGCTAAAACTGATGTACTGACAAAACTGCTGTAGAATGTTTATTATTCATTTCATTTTGAACATTCTTTTTTAATTGAAATCCTCATTAAATTCTGTCAACTAAGTGTGTCAATGGTTTTGATATATATTGCACCATTAAATTGGTACATATACATGGGGCCAAAGACAGTCCACACCCCAAAAATCAACTTTTTTATTTGTTGTCCGATTTTTCCGATTTTACAAGAAATTAGGGGTCAAAGGTGTAAAAAAGACATATGCTTAAGAGCTTTTTTACACACAAAAAACTTAGTTATAGTGGCCGTGCCAGCCAATTGTTATGAAGTTTTAATATGATTATATTTACTTAAGGAAGCTTTTTATTGCAATTTGGGTTTGTGGTCCTTACCATTTTAGAAAAAAATAAGAAATTAGGGGTCAAAGGGCCAAAAATGTCAATATATAAAAAGTTTTTTTCTATAAAATTTCGATGTAAATTTATTTGAATTGTATGTGTCAAATTTTCATTTTAAAGTCCACCACAGGATGCATGTTTCAAAAAGCTTTGTAAGTCCCCCATGGGCTGCATATGACCAAAGCAATAGACTATCCATATTGGGCTTCCAACCTACAGGGTTTAATTTGTTGCGGTCGTATCATGCTGCGCTCGGCATAGCTTTTTATTTTAGGGTTGTAAACTTCCTGTAAAATTTTGTGGAAAATTAATTACTTGAAAAGTATTATTCCTAGGCATTGGATATTTAGCATACAGACACTTGTTGTGTATTAAAGGTATGGATAGATTGTGAAAGAGTTTCCCAGTGGTGTCGACTATCAGTTGCCACACTTGTTACATAGATGTTAACATTTTATTTTCATTTTTTTTATATTTGATAGATGTATGAATATAATTTAAAAAAAATCCGAATTATTATTCCATTCACAGCTCAACCTGTCAAAGCGAGTTCCTCTACCTTTGATTTCACTTTATTATATAAACTTATCCGGAATACCTTCCCTCTGACTTACACCTGGAACCAACCACTAGCCTCTTTAGGGAATACAGAGATGGATGATATAGAACGGATACATATCTACAGAAACAACATAGCTCACAATACAGACCTGGCGATCTCAAATCACGATTTCAAATTACAGTGGAAAGAGCTTTCTGAGGTAAGTAGGATAGAGAGATGCCGAATAAGTAAATGGAGTAAAATTTGTCTAGTTGAAATACTGTCTCTAAATTTTATAATAAATACCTGCTTCCATTACATTACAAAGAATTCTGGATATAGACAGTTCCATTTCATCAAATAGATAGAAATCACAATGATCATCTTACAGAAAAATCGTTAAGGTCATTACACAATTACTGTCAAGTGCCACGTTAACCATTTTGGTATGGTAGATGCACCTAGTGATGCAAAGCAAAATACATGCTTCAGATGCTGGCTGTCACCATTATTTGTCACATGGATGATCACTTACAAAAAATTGTTAAAGTTCATTGCTGCTTACTGACAAGTGCAACATCAACTAAATTAGTATGTGAGGTGCACCTAGAGATGCTTAGCACAATGCATGCTGCGGATGCTGGCTGTGACCTACATTTTCCACATGGATGACCACATACAGCAGAATGGTTAAAGTCTGTTCTGGCTTACTGACAAGTGCAACATCAACCATATTAGTATGATAGGTGCACCTAGTGATGCTTAGAATAATGCATTCTTAGGATGCTAGCATTGACCTATATATTCCACATGAATGACCACTTAGAGAAGAATGGTTTAAGTACTTAACCACTATTAGGCAATTACCACATCAACCAAATTGGTATGGTAAGTGCATCTTGGGATGCTTATCAAGAAACATGGTTCAGACCCTTTTTTTGCCTTATCGCTATGAGTTCTTACAATATTGAACAGTCATTTCCTCTTAAATGACAAAACAGGTAAAGTTTGCAATCAATAGATTACCTATTTTTGTGTTTTAAAGTTACCTGTATCTACCTGATATTTTCGTTTTCTTACGAATAGTCGCGGAAGGTGAGACATAGATACTGTAAAAGGGGAAATTTTCACAAGAGGTTTATTTTCGCTAATTTATCTTTCATAACAATTGGCGAAAATATCTCTTGGAGTAAATTACATTTAGAAGGACCCCACGTTCCATGATCTAATAAAATGCGAAATTAAAACCTCGCAAATGCATTTTTGGAACTGAAAACATGAAATTTAAACAACGCGAAATTATCCCCTTTTACAGTATTACATTCCAGTGGCGGCGACAGCGTTAATCACCATGCCATGAGACCCTGACTGCAGTTTTACGCTCCAGTGACTCTGTGAACTTAGGTCTTTTTTCAAAGACTTTTGTGGACAATGAATTGCTTGAAAAGTACAATAGGCTTTGTTTGCTTCTTGAATTCACAAAATACGAATTACAACAAAGTTCCAGACAATAAATTTTGCTACGCCTGACGCACGTTTCGTCTATTTAAGACTCATCAGAGGCGCTCTACCAAAAATATTGAAAATGCCAAACACTATATGAATATGAAAAGCATAGAACAGTAAAACCAAAAATACCAAACTGGCGAACCAAATTATTACTAAGATAATCAACCTATGTCTGGGGTAGGAAGAACCTAAGGGTTTAGACAATTTTGAAATTTAGACAGATAATTTTAAAGCTTTGATGTTTTCTCCAACTCAAAAGTGTTGGTGCCGGAGCGGGCTTACCTCTGGGAATTAAAACTCCACCAGCAGTGCTAACCTTCATGTGTGTTCGAAATACAAATTACAACAAAGTTCCAGACAATAAATTTTGATACGCCTGACGCGTGTTTTGTCTATTTAATACTCATCAGAGGCGCTCTACCAAAAATATTGAAAATGTCAAACATCATACTTTCATAGACAAATATGGGATGTATATTTCTCAGATAAGAACAGATGTTTATTTTCAAAGTGTTTTCGTTTTTTTATTCTGATCGATCTTGTCAATCTAAGTTGACCATTAACAACTCAGTGGGTTTGAAAGTCAAGCAGAAACTTTGTCTATGAAAGTATGATGTCTTCCCTAAAATTTCTTAAATGAAGTCAACAAGCTCATAGTGGCAGATCTTTGTCTCAGAAAGTTTTGTCAATCATTTAAGTCCTTATAGCTTTTGAATAAGATATCATTTGCAATATGTAATATCCATAGGCTAGAGTGAGCAGAATAATGCTGCACCAGAAGGAAAAGATGACGATTGAAAAATCATCATTTTTGTCATAGTTTTTTTAACCTCTTTCTTCAAGCAGGTATTTGTAATTATCTATATCTGTATTTAAGGGGATAAAAGGTCTGTAACATTTTAAATTGAGTTATCAATGTTTCAATATTTTTATTGTAGGCTGTATCAAGACTGAGTCTAAATACTTTGCAAACTGAAATAGAAGATCTGAAGAAAGAGACGATTGACATAAGAACAAGAGATGAACTGATGGAAGAGATGAAAACCGATTTGGAATATGTCAGAGGAGAAGTGGACATACTACAACAAGAAGCTTCTGATCAGAGAACAAAACTAGGAGGACATGAAGCAAAACTCAAGGAACAAGACACAAAACTCCAGGATCTAGATATAAAAATTCAGGACAATGATACAAGATTGAATGACCATGCAGCCAAATTAGAGAAACTTGAATCATCAGTACCAAACCATATAAAAAGTGAGTGAATATTTTAAGCTCAATTATACCTTTTCGAAGATAAGTGGGAGTTGTGTTAACCAATTTTATCTGTATTGCTGTCTATTTATGAAATGAATAATCATAATAGATGTACATGTATATAGACGTAAATATGTCGAAATATGTGCATAGAAAGCTTCACATAGCACAGGTCATATTTTCCACAAAAGCTTGATCTTTTTTTGTACTTTGTATTGCAAAAATCATGCAAGCTATAAATTTTTTTTTCAAATGAATTTAATGTAAGCTTATGTCACCTTCAATCATAATTTTAATTCATACACTAACCAATAAGTTTATTCGTTTGGCTTCATTTTTATCAGTTGGTTATACATTTTCATGGTTTTCATGGGTGTCTATTAGTGGCTTATACCTTATTATGGGTGTCTATGAACCACAACAATAAGAATCCAACTAAGTGTTATATTTTACATTGATAACATTAAGCAACATGTGCAAAAGAAGCAAAGAGGCACCAATGGGGCATTCAAGTGTCAAAAGTCTGAAGGGGCAACAACAAAATCGATAAACATGAACAATAACATAACAAGGAAACACAAAACACAAAATCAACTAAACAGAAATCAACAGCACGAACTCAAGTCGGAATAAGAGTGAACGTAGGTGCTCCTAAATTATAAATTATGAATTTGAAAAACAAATTTATGCGCAAAACAGAAAACAATTATACACACAAAATAAATAAATCCACAGTGTCGTTGTATATATTTAAAATGTAAGATACACATGCTATTTTCTCACTTGTTTTTTTTTTCTTTGAAACATTTTTGTTTAATTGTTAGATCAAGCTGAGAATACACTCAAGGCCTGGATAGAATCTGACAAAGTCTTCTGTCCAGACACCAGAGCTTACAAAGCTGTGTTTGACACCGTGGAATCTAGTAAAATAATGGCAATACTAGGTGGTCCTGGGACTGGTAAATCAGCCACAGCCCGACATATAGCCCTGGAATATGAAACCAAAGGATGGCAGGTGATACCAGTTACCTCCCTTGACAAAGTGGTGGACTATGCTGATCCTACAGAAAAACAAGTATTTGTTATAGACGATTTGTTTGGTGTTTATTCTGCTGATATGTCAGTATATAACAATTTTAACAAATGTCAGGACAAGTTAGTAAATGGTCAAGGCGAACATTTTAAGCTTTTATTACCATCTAGAAAGTCAGTTTATAATGAGGTTATGGGGCAATGTAGTTATATTTCTGTTGTAGATTTAGATAATGAAAAAATGATGTATGAGGAAAATGAGAAGAGAAAGATTTTTGTAAATCATTGTAAAAGTGTAAATTTAAGTGAAAATGTATACAACAATCTTTCACTCTCCACACAATTTATGTTTCCATTTCTTTGTTCTCAATTTGTCAGTAATGAAAATTATCAAAAATGTGGTGAACGATTCTTCACCAATCCATATGAATGTATTATAGAGGAATTAGATAGACTGAAAGAACATAATGATGTCCAGTATGCAGCGTTGGTTCTTTGTCTCCTGAACAATAATGAAATAAAGGATGTTAAACGTCTACCAGAAAAACTTAAAAGAGAAGTGTATGACCGATGCTGTAAAAGTACAGGAACAACTTCCAATGCAATAACCAACGCACTTAATCATCTAACTGGAGTCTACGTCACACAAATTGGCAACCAGTTCTCATTTATACACGATTCTATCCAGGAAATTGTAGGGTACCATTTTAGCAGAGGCAACATAGACCTGATACTGAAGTACATGTCTTGTAGTTTTATATGGAGTAAAATTACTGTTTCAAAAGCCATGAAAAACGATGATCTGTGCATAGAGGTTGGTGAGGAAGATTATCAGACGTTAGCTCAGAGAATGTACAGAGATATCAAAGATAAAGATAGTAATCAACTATTTGATGTCTTCAAGAACAAATCAATATCCTATGCTCCATTTGTCAAAACATTTATGGGTATTATAAAAGGTCTGAAATGTGAAGAGCTGGAAGAATTATTTGACGTGTGTCAAGTGTCAAAGAATGAGATTAAAGTTAGAGAATCAAGATGTAATTATACTGACATAATAATGAATTACACCTGGGATGTAGGAATTGATCGATGTTATAAAATTAGTATCATTAGCTGGATTATCTACAATGGTCATGCTGAGATGTTAACAACACTATTGAAATATGTTAAAGGAAACGATCAACTATTAAAGAAAATATTTACAGATAAAAATGAGCAACAACGACTTCTTATACTAGCTTGTTTATCTGAGAATATCAACACATTAAACGTTTTGTTACAGTGGATTAATACATCAAACATAAACTCTACTTCCTACTCTTTTTTTAATCCTTATACTCCACTAACAGCAGCCTGTACCACTGGTAATATTGATATGATAAAGCATCTAGTCAGTTGTGGAGCAGTTATAAACTTACCTGATGTTAATGACATGAATCCTCTATCTAAAGCCTGTGGACATGGACACCTTGAGGCAGTCAAATATTTTGTAGAACATGGAGTGAAAGTGAACAAAGACAACTGTTTGTTACCACCTTTAAATGCAGCATCATCAGGAGGTCATTTAGATATCATTAGATACCTGTTAGACAAGGGAGCTAATATTGACTCGCTTGGTGGATGCAATAGATCACCATTGTTTTGGGCAGTTTGTGAAGGACATACAGCTGCTGTTAGTCTACTGTTAAAACAAGGAGCTGACCTTGACTTACCTGATAAGGACTATGAGACGCCATTACATATTGCGACAGCAATGGAAAATGTTGATATAGTCAGACTTCTCATAGAAAACAAATGTTGTGTAAATCTAACAAATAATAGAGGAATATCTCCATTGCATATTGCAGCAAGAACAGGAGAGAACAATACAGAAATTCTCCAGATGCTCATTATTGCTGGTGCTGGTCTGAACCTGAAAACAGAAGAAGGTGTTACTCCATTGATGATTGCTTTGGAGTCAAATAACCAGGAAATAGTACAGATACTAGTTAAAGCTGAGAATAACAAAGAACAAAACGCATATCACCAGGTGAAAGATAAATCTGTAGTAGAGACATATAAACCAGACAAAGTGATAAAACCTGGGAATCTACATTTGTTTGAAACAATTGTTGATTTAAGAGGGTCTGAGATGTATATTGATGATGATGATAGATCACCTGTTTACTTTAAACATGCAGAAAAGTATCGACTTTGTTGTTGTGCCTCATACTCATTCTTTGATAGAACCAGAGTCAGTGTCAAGACAGTATGTAAAAATCTTATAAAGTTAGGATGGGAAGTAAATAAACATAATAACAAAGGAGAATCGCCATTACTGGTCTGTTGTAAATACATGAAACACTTACTGAAGAAAGATATCTCCTGGTGGGAAGATATTCCTGGTGTAATTATTATGTTGATAGAGAACGGTGCTTATCATAGCTATAGAAACAATAACAACGAAGATGTACATGACAGAGTACGGAGGTGGAGAGAAATAGACAGATGGAAACGTGAACATGACAAAAAGGATTTTTTTTTGTTTATGTCACTTGATTACAATTTTAGAGAAACATCCAGGATTTGTAAAATCAGATCAGTCATGGACTCCCTAGAAGTAGTAAGTCTTGTTACAAAGAAGGTAGTAATGCAACGAGAATTGGATGAATTGAATAAATTGAATCTAGCTATTGAAACTATTAAAATACGAATCAGAAGAAATTCAATATGAGAATTAACAGAAACTAAGGAATTTATTACAGACTTCGTGAAGAAACCAACCAATAGGTACTAGAAATAGTGACAGATATATTTGGCTGTGAAGAAATAATAGGTTGAGTTGTGTAGGATTGATTTTCTTGCAATTAAAACATTTTGCCAGCTGATTAATGAGACGAATAGTTCTCTGAAATTAAACATGATATCTTTGGCAATTTGGTTTACATGTAATACATACATTTTAAAATAAACCTCTGTATGTTACATATAAAAATTTGCATCATATGTTAAACATGGGTTTACAAAAAAAAACATCATGTTATCTTAACAATGGTGCCTATATATTAAAGTTCAAAAACATATGTTTATCATATATTTTATGCTTTAATAAGCCCAACATTATTTTGTAATTCAGAAAACAATTTTAGTGAATTGCTTATTGCATAACTCACATCTTGGAATTTCAATTTGTTTGTTGCCATATAGTAACTATATGTTCGTGGAATATGACAAAGATATGTTAAACATATGCTGCAATTTCTGCCTGTGTAGCACTTTAGTAATTTAATCCAAGAATTAACACATATTTTAGTGTTCTGTAAACAAGTGGCATTTTGAGAAAGGATATTTTGTTTAAACTTATATGTTTAGAATGAGTCATTATGACAAATCTTGTGTAGAACAGCTTAATGATTTTAAGTCATTTGCTTGAATTTCATTCTTTTATGCCCCATCTACAAAAGTAGTCGGGCCCATAGTGTTTGGGTCCGTCCGTTTTTCCTGTGTGTGTCCGTTCATCTGTCTTTTCGTCCATCCATCCGTTCCAAATATTGCAAAATGGGGCATCATGTCTTTTGGACATATTTTTGTTTTTGAATAACATTAAAATGATCTGTATTTTATTATTATTTTTTCCATTGTAACTATACATGGCAATACTTTATGGTATGTCCTTAAAATTTATGTACAACATATAAAATAAAACCTTCAATAATGCAAATAAAGTTAAAATACCTACATTTATATATTATAACTAGATTATGATATAGACAGCCACATGCATTTTTACAAATTAGAAAAACTCTTCTGTCAGATAAAAAATGTTTTCATATGTAAATAATGTACTATAAGAATATAATGTCTTTATGGTGAGAGTTTATCTCAATTATATATATATTATTCTCTGTAAAAAGAATAATTTAACTCTGTTCTAGAATGGCAAATCTTGTGAAGAACAGGTAGAAATATTACTTATTCATAGTATGAAGTCTTTATTTGTGTGAAAATCTTGTAAAACGTTTTTCTATGCATTTTTAATAGATTTAGTAAGAATAACTTAACTCATATAATATCTTAAAAGTATATAACACAATAATTCCAAGTTAGTAATATATTTTTGTATATGTTTAAGTAAATGTGTTTTTGTGTTTCTTTTTTTTTAATGTTAAATGTTATAAATATATTCAATTTTTAAAGTATAGAAAATAATGCTTTCACGTTTACAATGTTGATTATGTTTGTATGTGTGTTAGTAATTGTAATCTTATTTCAGGTTTTTCATTTTTTAAAAGTTAAGTATTTTAATAATGATTTATGCCATATTTTAACAATATGAACACATGGACATTAAAAGTACATGCAATTGTGTTTTATAAATACATTTTATATAGAAAATTTATATTTTGTTCTCCAAAATAAAATTGGTATCAAATGTGTAAAACACATTTGATACCAATTTTATTTTGGAGAACAAAAAAAGCTTTTGTTTAACAGAGCACTTGAAAATGTTGACTGATATTTAGAGATTCTAGTTAATAATTACACTGTATGTAATAAATATTGGATGTAGCTCTAAAATAACAAACAAAAATTAGATTTTCTTTTGACATAGAACTGTTAATTACACTTTAAAACATATTGATTTAAGTAACAAAATATAATAAAATAATGAAAGAATAATGTTCTTATTTCCAAATAGTTTAGATTTGTTGATTTCCTTGTTCATTTCTTGTTTTTGGGGTGTTTTTTTTCTGAAAATTTACACATTTTGTTTTCTATTGTGTTGAATTTTGAAATAAGTTTCAATATGAATTAAATTATGTATCTATTTATTATTTTCTATCTCTAATTTAAAGGCTTACAGAAAATTATTGTACATGTTCATGAAATGATTTGGAAATATTCTAGTGACTCATATCTAACCGATGTAGATGTGATGATTCAAAGTGTAATCAAAGTTGTACAGGATTTGCAACTTATCATACATGTTTTTGTTCTTAAATGTATTTCATTTGTTTAGTAATCATGATTTAAGTACCTGTTTCAAATAAAAGTGAATCTTAATGACTCTTCCATTTCAGGGTTGCCACACATCCTTGAAAGCTGGATAAACCATTGAATTTCATTTGAAAGTTCAAGGTCCTGGAAAAGACCTTGAATTTTAATGAAAATGAAAATATCCTTGAAAAACCCTGGAATTTTATAGTTTCACAATCAAAGGTTCATGATTGAACTGTCTCACTGAAAGTTTCCTCATGGGAATGAAATTTTGTCGACTATTTTCAGCCTTGAAAATAACTGAAATACCCTTGCAAATTCCTGGAAAAACCTTTGAATTTTGCAACAACAAAATAGTGGCAACCCTGCCGTTTAGACATTTTTAATTGCATTGAAATTGTTTGTCAAAAATCTTTGTAAACTCAACTATAAAAAATAAACGTATTTTCTTACTTATGTGTTTTGTTCCTTTCGAAGTTATGTGCAACATGAAACCATGTTTATAACAGCCAACAACCATAAGTATTTTAAAATTGGTACACAATTCCAGAGGAATAAAACTATGTACAAAGTTCTAAGTGAATGAAACTTAGGTACTAAGTCCTTGGTGGATGAAACTGAGTTAAAAAATTGTTTAACAAAGTTCGAAGTGGAGGAAACTTTGGTCGTAATCCAAAGTATATGAACCTTGGTAAAAAGTCCTTATTGGTTAAAACTTGGCACAATATGGAAGAAACTTGCCGCAAAGTTCTAATATGATGTATATAGTCCTTAGTGGAAAAAACTTGGCACAAAATGGATGAAACTTGCTACAAAGTGGATGAAACTTGCTACAAGGTCCTAATTGATGACAGTTTGTACATAGTCATACGTAACAAAACTTGGAACATACTCATACGTGTATGATTCTTGGTACATAGCCATAAGTGTATGATACTTGGTACATAGCCATAAGTGTATGATACTTGGTACATAGTCATAAGTGTATGAAACTTGGTACACAGTCATAAGTGTATGAAACTTGGTATAGAGCCACAAGCGTATAAAACCTGGAATATACTCATAAAAGTATTAAACTTAGTACATAGTCATAAGTGTATGTAACTTGGTGTATAGCCATAATATATGAGACTTGGTATATAGTCATAAATGCATGAAGTTTGGTACATAAAAAAGTGTATGAAAATTGGTGTGTGTGTGTGTGTGTGTGTGTGTGTGTGTGTGTGTGTGTGTGTGTGTGTGATGGTGTTCAACGCCCTTTATGGACGCACCTGGGCCATGTAGGGCGGTCAGTATCTTATGGTGGATGAAATCGGAGTACCGGAAGAAACCACCGCTTTTGGGCAGGTAACTGACAAACCTAATCACTTACAGTTGGGGAAGTCCTTTTTTTGTTAAATACAAACGGGATTCGAACACGAGCTCAGAGGTGATCAGCTAGTGATCAATGGTGTGGTATTTCAAACAGCGCCTTTGACCACTCGGCCATCCAGGACCCCGTATGAAAATTGGTAAATGACCCTAAGTGTATGAAACTTGGTACATAATCATAAATGATGAAAATAAGTGCATAGCTATAAAATGTATGAAACTTGGTAAATAGTCATAAGAGTATGATACTTGATACATAGTCATAAGTGTGTGGAACTCGGTATATAGACATGATTGTATGAAACTCGGTATATAGTCATAATTGTATGAAACTTAGTACATAGTCATAAGTGGTTAAACTTGGTATATAGTCATAATTTTATGAAACTTGGTTCATAGTCGTAAGTAAATGAAACTTGATACATAGTCGTAAGTAAATGAAACTTGATTCATAGTCGTAAGTAAATGAAACTTGATACATAGTCATATTTGTACAAAACTAAGTAAAAGTCATAAGTGAAGAAACTTGGTACGTAGTCAAAAGTTTTTAAAATTTGGTAAATGGTAATAACTGTATGAAACTTGGCATATAGCCACAAATGTGTGAAACCTGGTACATAGTCATAAAAGTATGGAACTTTGTACATAGTCATAAGTAAATGAAACTTGGTATATTGCCATAATATATCAAACTTGGTATATAGTCATAAGTGCATGAAGCTTGGTAAATAAAAAAGTGCGTCAAAATTGGTATATGGCCCTAAGTGTATGAAACCTGGTACATAATAAATGATAAACATATTTACATATATATAAAATGTATGAAACTTGGTACATAGTCATGGAAGTATGATACTTGATACATAGACATACGTGTATGGAACTCGGTATATACATAATTGTATGAAACTCAGTATTTTGTCATAATTGTATGAAACTAATTACATGGTCATAAGTGTATGAAACTTGGTATATAGCAACAACTGTTTGAAACTTGGTACAAAGTCATAAAAGTATGAAACCTGGTACATAGTCATAACTAAATGAAACTTTGTATAAAGTCATAAGTGCATGAAGCTTGAAACATAAAAAAAACTGTATGAAAATTTATATATGCTCAAAGTGTATGAAACTTGGTACATAATCATAAATGATAAAAAATTGTACATAGCTATAAAATGTATGAAACTTGGTACATAGTCATTAGAGTATGATACTTGATACATAGTCATAAGTGTATGAAACTCGGTATTTACATATAAACTCGGTATATAGTCATAATTGTATGAAACTTGGTACATAGTCATAATTGTTTAAATCTTGGTACATAGCCATAATTGTATGAAACTCGGTATATATATATTATTGTATGAATTTTGGTACATAGTCATATATTTATGAAACTTGGTACATAGTCACAAGTGTATTAAACTTGGTACTTAGACAGAAATTTTTTAAACTTGGTACATAGTCATAAGTGTATGATACTTTGTACATACTCATAAGTGTATGATACTTGGTATGTAGCATTAAGTGTATGATACTTGGTATGTAGCTATAAGTGTATGATAATTGGTACATAGTCATAAGTGTATGATACTTGGTATGTAGCCATAAATGAATGGTACTTGGTATGTAGCCATAAGTGTATGATACTTGGCACATAGTCATAAGCGTATGATACTTGGATTATAGTATTAAGTGTTTAAAACTTGGCACAAAATGAATGAAACTTGGAGCTTAAACTTGGTATGTAGTCTTTAGTGGATTCAACTTGGCAAAAAGTGAAACTTGCTGCAAAGTTCAAATCTGATGAAACTTGGTACATAGTCATAAGTAAATGAAACTTGGTATATAGCCATAATATACGAAACGTGATGTATAGTCATAAATGCATGAAGCTTGGTACATAAAAATGGTGAATAAAAATTGGTATATGGCCCTAAGTGTATGAAACTTGGTACATGAAAGAAGCAGAGGTACCAATGGGGTATCCGAATACATAATCATAAAGGATGAAAATTCGTGCATGGCTATAAAATGTATGAAACTTGGTACATAGACATAAGAGTATGATACTTGATAAATAGTCATAAGTGTATGAAACTCAATATATAGACTTAATTGTATGAAACTCGGTATATAATCATAATTGTATGAAACTTGGTACATAGTCATAAGTGTATGAAACTCGGTATATATACAATTGTATGAAACTTGGTAAATAGTCATAAGAGTATGATACTTGATACATAGTCATAAGTGTGTGGAACTCGGTATATAGACATGATTGTATGAAACTTGGTACATAGTCATAACTAAATAAAACTTGGTATATAGTCATACGTGCATGAAGTTTGGTATATAAAAAGTGTATGAAAATTGATATATGTCCCTAAGTGTATGAAGCTTGGTACATAATCATAAATGACGAAAATTTGTACATAGCTATAAAATGTATAAAACTTGGTAAATAGTTATAAGAGTATGATAATTGATACATAGTCATAAGTGTATGAAACTCGGTATATGTAAAATCGGAGAATAACAAAACAGTCTGGCGATAAGGTGTTAATACTGGAAGAATCTTTCCACAAAGGAATTTTCAAGCACTTTAGGAGGGCGTACATCATTGAAATATATAAAGTAAAACAAGGCCGGAGATGAACACGACGGGCCTGATAAAATGAATATGAAATGATGTGAAGAAAAAAAAATACAAACAGGTTTTTACTATATAAATCATTTAATTTACTTATTATATATTATCAAATATAGAAGTCAAAAGTCAAAAGTCGAAAGCGAAAGCAAGCAAAGAAAGAGTTAGGAGCTACGGCAATTCAGATGCTCCATATGGCCATTTCGAGAATTTATCTCATCTTCAGTGAGGCTAGGATCTAAAGTGTTGGAAGTCCAAATTGAATTATGAATGACAAATCAATGACGTACGCCCTCCCTTGATGGACAATGTGCATCTCGCTCGTGCGAGTTTTGATTTTTCCAGCCACCAAATCTGGCTTCCACATGAATAGCTCAAGTGATCTTGTGGAAGCCCACAGATGCGACTGGAATAAAAATCATTAAACTAGGGTCTAAAGAAAACCAGAAAACTCTTACTTAACCGTCGAGAAGCAGACTGGATCGAAAACGATGCAAAGTTATTAAAAAACTGGTACAGTAAAATCGGAGAATAACAAAACAGTCGGGCGATAAGTGTTAATACTGGGAGAATCTTTCCACAAAGAAATTTTCAAGCACTTTAGGAGGGTGTACATCATTGAAATATATAAAGTAAAACAAGGCCGGAGATGAACACGACGGGCCTGATAAAATGAATATGAAATGATGTGAAGAAAAAAATACAAACAGGTTTTTATTATATAAATCATTTAATTTACTTATTATATATTATCAAATATAGAAGTCAAAAGTCGAAAGCGAAAGCAAAGCAAAGAAAGAGTTAGGAGCAACGGCAATTCAGATGCTCCATATGGCCATTTCGAGAATTTATCTCATCTTCAGTGAAGCTAGGATCTAAAGTGTTGGAAGTCCAAATTGAATTTTGAATGACAAATCAATGACATACGCCCTCCTTTGATTGACAATGTGCATCTCGCTCGTGCGAGTTTTGATTTTTCCAGCCACCAAATCTGGCTTCCGCATGAATAGCTCAATTGATCGTTTGGAAGCCCACAGATGCGACTGGAATAAAAGGCCGGAGATGAACACGACGGGCCTGATAAAATGAATATGAAATGATGTGAAGAAAAAAAATACAAACAGGTTTTTACTATATAAATCATTCAATTTACTTATTATATATTATCAAATATAGAAGTCAAAAGTCAAAAGTCGAAAGCGAAAGCAAAACAAAGAAAAATTTAGAAGCTACGGCAATTCAGATGCTCCATATGGCCATTTCGAGAATTTATCTCATCTTCAGTGAAGCTAGGATCTAATGTGTTGGAAGTCCAAATTGAATTTTGAATGACAAATCAATGACGTACGCCCTCCTTTGATGGACAATGTGCATCTCGCTCGTGCGAGTTTGATTTTTCCAGCCACCAAATCTGGCTTCCGCATGAATAGCTCAAGTGATCGTGTGGAAGCCCACAGATGCGACTGGAATAAAAATCATTAAACTAGGGTCTAAAGAAAACCAGAAAACTCTTACTAAACCGTCGAGAAGCAGACTGGATCGAAAACGATGCAAAGTTATTAAAAAACTGGTACAGTAAAATCGGAGAATAACAAAACAGTCGGGCGATAAATTTTTAAAACAGCATTCTAAGTGGATGAAACTTAGTACACATTCATATCGGATGAAACTTGGTACGTAGTTCAAAGTATATGAACATTTGTGCAAAGTCCTTAGCGGATAAACCTTGGTACAAAGATCTACAATGAAGATGCTTGCTACAAAGTCGAAAGTGTACAACAATTTGTTCAATATTCTAAATGGATAAACTAGGTACACGATTCCTATTGAATAAACGTAATATTAAGCACTTGGTGGATGACACTTGGTACAAAGGCCTTAGTGAATAAAAATTCGTACAAATTCTTAGTGGATGAAAGTGTGTACTAAGTTCTGAATTGAAGACAAATGGTACATATTCTACTACATATTTATAGCGGATGAAACTTTGTTCGTAGTCTGTAGTCGATGTAACGTGATACAAAGTCTTTAGTTGATAAAACTTGATAAAAGTCTAAAGTGGACGAAACCTGGTACGATATTATTTGATGAAACATTGAACAAAGTCAAAAGGTGGTAAAATTTGGTACAAAGTCGGAGGTGGATGAACCTTAGTATACATTTTAAGTGGATGACACTTGGTACATATTCATAAGTAAAAACGCTTGGTTCGTAGACCTTAGTTGATGACACATGCCACAGAGTTCTAAATGGATGAAACTTGTTATATCGTCTTTGGTGGATGAAACTTGTTCCTAAAACATTAGTGGATATAACTTGGTACAAAGTCCAAAATGGATGAAAAAAAATATGTTGCACTGTGGCCTTTGTATAAATAAAAAGATAAATAAATGAATGGTAGTTGTTTTAAGGGTTTTATTAAATTATATTTCTTATTTAGTTTTTACCTTTTAAATGTGGCTTCACCATCCAAAATGGATGAAACTTGGTACAAATTGGAAAGTTGTAGAAACTTGGTTCTAATTCGATAAAACTATACATAAGCTGGTGTAAAAGGAAGCAAAGGCATTCAAATATGATTTATTCGGAACGACAAGGACAAAATTTTACAACAACAAGATGCTCGCAGGAGCCTAAATCGCTCACCTGGTCTTGATGTCAAACCTATATTTTGTAGAGCTAAATGAGCTGAACATTTAAGCAATCAACAGTTTTTTCTTTATCTACTACAGTTTTTATTTTATAGGCCAAAAACACGAAAATCCATTATTTTAAGGGGCCTTAACCCCTATAAGGGATCATCTGACAACTTCAATCCTATTCAGACTTTTGTAGAGCTAAATAAACTGAACATATAAGCAAGCAACAGCTTTTCTCTATCTGCTATAGTTATATCTACTATCCTACATGGGTTGTTGGATTTTCTTCAAAATTTCAGAGCTGGTAGATCTTAAGGTGCTGATCACTTTTGTTTCCAATCAAAATTTTGAAATCTGTCACCGTTTTAGAGTTATTTGCAAAAAACTGCCATTTACCTCTATGTTCTATTTTTAGCCACAGCGGTCATGTTTTACAACCAATCAAAAATCCCCACATCAGTTCTATACACCTAATGCTAATAAACAACTATACCAAGTTTGGTTCCATTTGGACTTAAAGTGTCAGAAGAGTTAACGTTTTCAATGTAATGAGGAAATACTGTTAAAATGCTAAATTTTGACGTTCTAAGGGCAATAACTCCTAAAAGGAAAGGTCCTACAACGTTGACCCTTTACATATTTTGTAGATCTTGATGTGCTTAACAATATGCAATTAAAATTTCTCAAATATCAAGTATAGTTTTCAAGATATTGAGTTAAACAGGTGCAGAATTTGCAAAAAATCCACAAAAAGGGCAATAACTCCTACATGGGTTGTTGGATTTTCTTCAAAATTTCAGGGTAGGTAGATCTTGAGGTGATGATCACTTTTACCCCCATGCCAGAATTTTGATATCTGTAGCTGTTTTTGAGTTATTTGCAAAAAACTGCATTTTACCCCTATGTTTTATTTTTAGCCATGTCGGCCATGTTTTACGACGAATCAAAAATCCCCACATCAGTTCTAAGCACCGAATGCTAATGAACAACCATACCAAGTTTGGTTGCAATTGGACTTATGGTGTAAGAGGAGTTAACGTTTTAAAAAGTTTACGGACGACGGACGACGGACGTCAAGTGATGACAATAGCTCACATGACCCTTCGGGTCAGGTGAGCTAAAAACCACAAAACAAACATAGTGTAATTAAATACCATGATCGACACATAACATCCCACAAAAACATGACGCCATAGTATAATATTTTCGTTTGTCACAATCGATTTACGAGGAAGTACGACCTAAAACAAGACATGGTTCGAGTCCAGAATTTTATCAAGGCAGCGAAAAGGAGAATTATCTCAAATGAAGGGGAGCAGAGATTACGAGAAAGCGACGGTCCGTTAAAATGTTGTACATACTGTGAAGCTAAATTTTCGACCCAGTTTTTGATGGACAACCACTTGGAAGAGGAACATGGAGAAGAAAAGCCATTTTTATGTAACAGTTGTCAGTCGAGGTTTTCTAGTTGCAAGAAACTTCTCCGGCACAAAGACACTGTTCATGCCGAGCGACAGCACCAGTGCGAACACTGTGAGAAAATATTCCGGTTCTTGTATGCCTTGATAGAACACGAGAAGACGCATGACGAAAAAGAACCATTTCTATGCAATGATCGTGGTAAAGGGTTGCACCTGGCCAAATATCTACAGAAACACACACAGAGGCATGCCTTGCCTTAAATCGATGTCAAGGTTTACAGCTGTCGTCACTGCGATAGTGTGTTTGAAAACCTGCACGAGTACAAGCAACACATCCGAACCCATAAAGACACAGACGACAGAATACACCAGTGTGATCAGTGTCCCAAAAGATTCTTCAAGTACGCTCATCTTCAGAGGCACATCATGACGCATTCCACTACCCGGGACTTCCACTGTAGCTATTGTGAGAAGAGCTATAAAGATCCTGACACCCTGCGTAAACACATCCGATTTATCCACAAAGCTGACGATGAGGAGGGCATCGGGAAGGAGTTCCCCTGTCCGTACTGTGACAAGGTCTTTTACAGCAACGGACATAGGAAACGCCATCTTATTAAACACACAGGTAGGGGGGCTATTATAATAAGATACATAGGAAACCCCATCTAATTAAACATACAGGTAGGGGGACAATTATAATAAGATACATAGGAAATGTCGTTCTAAAACGTACAGTTAGGAAGACAATTATTATAAGATTGAAAGCAAACACCATCTTACCAAAAGTCAGGTAGGGGGACAAATATTATAAGATATTTAGGAAATGCCATCTTATGAAACTTACAGTTATAGCTTGGAAAACATTCTTTAGCTTAAGATCTATGACAAAAATGACAACAATGTTTCTTGTAATATCATTATTAAACTGAAGCAAACATATAACAAAACCGTACCATTGTGAATAGGGTAAATTATACGACTAAGATCAACTTTACTGCATTGTTATTTGTTACAAACACAGACTTCTGCATTCCGTCCTCACTATGGCAGCATTTTTTTCAAACTTTTAATTATTTCCCTTGATCTTTCGATTTTATGACAAATCTTCTACCTTTGAGTCATGTGAGCTATATTGTCATCACTTGGCATCTGTCTTTTGTCTGTTGTCAGTCGTCCGAAAACTTTTTAAAACTTTAACTCTTCTGACACATTTAAGTCCAATTGGAACCAAATTTGGTATAGTTGTTTATTAGCATTAGGTGTATGGAACTAATGTTGAGGTTTTTGATTGGTTGTAAAACATGACCGCTGTGGCTATAAATAGAACATAAAGAAAATTGTAGTTTCTTTGCAAATAACTCACCAACGGTGACATATAAATAAATTTAGATTCAGAACAAAAGTAATCATCACCTTAAGATCTACCAGCCTTGAAATGTTGAAGAAGATCCAACAACCCATGTAGGAGTTATTGCCTTTTTTGTGATTTTTTTTATAATACTGTTCATTTTAGTGGTTATTCCTCCTAGAATGTTGAAAGAAAGAAAATTATTAAAAGGTTTCAACTGCTGAAATATTACTACATTAAGTTAAACCATATTGTCAGATGATCTTCTTATTAAACTTATAACGTAAACCCTTTCAATGTCAAATAAATTTTGCCTAATACCCTATACTTCAGGCACATATGTCAGGTGAACCATTCAGGCTCCTGGGAGCCTCCTTTTATTTTTTAAAAACTTGAAAGATCTGTGAATATGGTGTTTTTCATCACTTAAGGGAGCTTCCAATTGCTTTTTTGGGGTCCAGCTTATGTGGAAATCCTGTAGTTTTCACTTTATCCGTCTGTCCAACTTTTGTGAAGGCATTGAATTAAAAACATATGTATACGGAATACAGATTGGTCAAAATCACGGTGTCTGTCTAGGTGTGGGCGCCCACACCCACTTACAGAATAATGGTTAGGTTCCTTACAGGCTTACTGACAAGGCCACATACATCAATGATATTGGTATGGTAAGTGCACCTAGATGTGTTAAGCACAATGCATGCTTCAGATGCTGGCTGTGACCTATATTTTCCGCATGGATGAATGGTTTAAGTCCATTCCCACTGACTGACAAGTGCCACATCAATGATATTGCTATGGTAGGTGCACCTAGTGATGCTTAGCACAGTGCTAGCTTCAGATGCTGGCTGTGACCTATATTTTCCGCATTGATGACCACTAACATTAGAATGCTTATAAATACTACATCATCTAAAGTGGTTTGGTAAGATGCACCTAGAGATAGTTAGCAAGATGCATTCTGGCTGTGACTTCTTTTTGCATGGATTGAACATTTAAAATTTGGAAAAGTTAAAGTCATTAATTACAATAATCCACAATGAGGTGAGCTTCATAATTGATAGATTACCTATGTTTTATATTTCCCTAGGAGAACGTCCCTTCAGATGCGATGAATGTAACAAAGGATTCACAGAGAAGCGAAGTCTACAGAACCACAAACGTATACACAGTGGTGACCGGCCTTATTCATGTAAGATATGTGGTAAAGCCTTCATCCAACTCTCCCACCTCAACAGACACACGTTCCTACACACACAGATCCGTAACTTTGAGTGTAACGAGTGCAGGAAGAAATTCTTTGAGAACGCTGACCTCCAGAAACACATGAGGATGCACACCCAGGACAAACCTAATAAATGTGAGTTTTGCGGCCTCGGCTTTACTCAGGCAAACATTTTAAAATGCCACCGAAGACGACACACAGGAGAACGGCCTTACGTTTGTGACATTTGTAATCGTGCATTCATCCAGCAGGGGGCACTACAGACACATCCACGCCTGCACACAGGTGAGAGGCCATTAAGAGTAGTTATTGCGGACAAGGATTCGTGTCGAAGGAGAAGATGAAGTTCCACACCTACATCAACACGGGCATCACACCTCATATTTGTCCCATTTGTGGCAAGGGATTAAGGCTCAAATTCAAACTACAGAGCCACCTGGACTCTCATGAAGGGGTGTACAGATATCAATGTAAAATCGGTAACAAAGGCATGAAAGGGTTCCAGGAGAAACCGAAGCTAAACCGCCACATTAAACAGATACATGAAGATCCAAATAACCCTGTCTCAGATAGCTACATCGAGAATAATATTAGAATAATCAAGCGTCCAGAACTTCCAGCGCCCAAGTTTCAGATTGTTGAACTCAACCAGGATGATGAGAGCACTACTCATGTTATTGTTGAAGATGATGCCCTACGTAATTTTAGAGAGATTGTCGTCATTAGCATGACCCAACCAGCAGCTAATGAGGAGGTGATCGAAACCACGACTACTTCAGAGGAAATGGAAACTCAGGGAGACAATGGAGAAGGTAATAATTCTATTCAACAGATACAGTATGATGCCGTATCAGGGGAGATCACTTCAGGCACAACTCTCTTTGATTGAGCCACCACGATTAATCTCCCAGAAGGCATCATCTACAAAGGAATGGAAAATGGAGAGGAAGTAGTATATGTGGTGATACCAGAGGACAATCAGACTGTCATTCTGTCTTAACAGGAAGTAGAATTAGTGTGAGAAAGTAAATGGTTTTAGAAAGGAGAAGGAAAGAATGCCAATATGGATTTTCTTAGTTGAGAAATTGGAACTTTAACAAATTTAATTTTAATGATGTTATTTTTTGAAAGGGTGTCCAATTTGTTTAAAAAGTTGTAATTGCATGTTGTCTAGAAACTAAATCACTGATAAAATTCCAGACCAGCATCAGAAATGAATTGGTTTGTGCCTAAGATTAACTCTAAGACAAAAGACAAAGAATTGATACTTGTGTGTTTGTGTGTGAGTGAACAAACGAAAGCTGCATGGTTAAATTGATGATCAAAGATCAAGATAAAACAGGAACGAGAAGATTAAAAATACATGTTACTTTGATCTAGATAATGACTTTTTTTTAAAAATTGAACACAAGCATGTTTTTGCAAATGTTGTCAAAAAATAGGAAATTTTCTACCAAAATGTGAGACTGACCCACTTCTCTGACTTGTAGCGATGTCATAAAGCATGAGCCGAGCTCTATTTTGTAATACAATTGACATTAAAGCCTTTTGTTAAAGTATATGTGAGTGAATTTGATTTAAAGAGCCTGCCTTAGACATAAAACAATGCTAAAATTCAAGTATTTTGATGTTTTTTTTTACAATTTGGAAAATTGCCCATGTCACCCCCTAGTGACGCTGGGTAATGGTTAATAAGATTTTTAAAATTTTCATCTATTTTGAAGGCAAAGGTATTACCCTTTAAATATTTACTGTTCAATTTTTGATAATTTGAAGATAAATGGACCAAAAGAAACTTTGAAATACATGAGGTTTTGTAATAATTCAAGCTGATTTTGTTAAGAAACCCAGGAATACTGAAGAACCCTGTAGGTCGGCCATCTTGAATTTCCCAGAAAAAATATTTTGCCAAAATAAGTCTTTCATGAAGTTTTTTTGTTAAACCATCCCTTAAGTTGATATGAAAATATTGGTTTGGAACAAAATTTAGGATTTTGCATGGTTTTCTGGCAGATTGGCTGTTAACAGGTTAACAGGTTTGTTTTGTATGAAATTCATCTGTTGATTGTGAAGGGTTCGGTTCCTTTATCATAAATGATTCGTTGCCCACTTGCATTGATTTAAAAGTTCATACTTATGCTATTAAACATGTGTACTTGTAAAAAATATTGCAACTCGCTTGGAACAGCGATATCTTAAGCATCACACCCTGTCCAATGTTTATGTTAAAAATGAACAATGTGTTGTCGAGAACACCACTTTTCAATAAAGTATTACCTTTTTCTTCAATAAAAGTTTTTTTTTCTTATTATCGGAATAATAAATATAAAACTTAAATTTCTTATTCGGTAACACAAACTATGCACAAAATAATTGCCACACATGCTTGAAGTTTGAATTGGATATAAACAAGTTATACTTGTTTAACCATTACATGCACATATACACTCACTGGATGTTGTCGAGATCTTAAATTATATTACATAATATTTACGGGGTAACATAGTAAAAAGTAAGTGTTCTAACAGTACACTCTTAATTGATCAGGTGTTGTCTGTAACACGTTATATATAGAGAGAGGCTGGTAAAGGTTAACACATAGAAGTGCGTTTATTAAAAGGAGAATTATGATATATTACAAGTATATTTCAAGGTTACAAGAAGCTGGGTATACTCGTTTGATTAAACTTCGAGTTATAGATATTAGGTATTTTCCAGCCTATATATATGGTAAGATTTAACTACACATAGAGCTATAGTAAAAAAACATGACATGATCCTTGTACGTTAAACGCTAATGCAGATGTAATCATAGAGACCTCTGAATTAGGCTAGGTGTTCCGACTTTAACTATTCCTCATTGTCCAGTGTCTAAATCCTACTTTATTGCATTTCATGTTTATTTTAATCAACGCCCTTGTTTTAGCTCACCTGGACATATAAGTTATGCCATCACTTTTCATCCGCCGTCGTATGTAAATAATATAAAAAATCTTCTCCTCTGAAACCTCTGAACCGATTAGGGAACGAATGTTGATATGACATTGGCAACAAACAGTCCTTTTTTAAAGGGAATCGATAAATTAAAGTACTAAAATAGAGCATAGGGAAACTAAAATCACTTAAACTGGATGATCACTCAGCGACTATGTCAGAAGGAAAAATTGGGAATGTAATTGGACATTAAATGATACCCCGCCACAATATTCATCAAAAGTTGAATATATTTGTATACTATACTGTATATACTATTCATCTATATAGAGACAGAAAAGAATTGAGTTATCTTTCTTAGACAAAAAAAATTCATCATTTTCAAATTTGGAAAATTTATAAAGTGGCAAGTGTTCAATAATATTTTTTAAATCATACTGATAATTTAACTTGACCTGTATCTTATTGTTCTCAACAGCTGTACAAAATATCATTTAAACCCTTTGACGCGTTTTTAAGTTTTCACTCTTTCACAAGTAAAGAAATTTTCAGTCTTTCTGCAAGTGGAGCTCAGAAATTATATCACGAGTGAAAGATCATTGCCGGTTTTCTAAGAACGCACTTAAGAACCTATTTTTTCATTAATAATGAATTGTTATATATTGAAACTTAAGGTGGCTCCATTTTGAAAACCGAAAGATTTAAATAATATTGCATTGCATTAGTCGACATCATCAATGGATATCAGCAACGGTGGTTATGATTGGTTGATTGACCAGTGTGCTTAAATCTAAACCTGGTCATCTCAAACTGAAAAGAGTCATTAAAAGAATGGTACTGCAATATAGCTTTATCAACAGGCCCCCGAACTGTGCAACTAGATAATAAATAATCATTTCATAATGATGTTTTTCTTACCTTCGAAATTTTAAGGCGTCCTAATTTATGCCATTTGCGACCAACTCACAATCAAATGTCAAGTGTACATTAAGTCGCGTGAGCATACGCGTTTGTTTTTCCGATAAAAATAACTGTACTACACTAAACGTTATGTGTTTCTATACTTGCCGCTTAATACGACAGGTACCGTATTCACCGGCTGTGACTAAAAGGCGGAACGGAATACGGAACGGAAAACGGAACGGAAAAACGTTAACAGAAAAACGGAACTAAAAATTAGTTAAAATTTTGAAATTTTTAGTTTCACCTCGCAATGTTGTTATTTTCTTAATCCGATAATGATTTTTCACTACTTTATACATTTACTAATGACGTTTAGATATGTAAATTTTAATTTATATGTTAATTGACTATCTTAAAGCATAACCATGTATAAACATATAAAGAAAAGGATAAAAAATCCTTCGTGGCCATGGTGGCTATGACAATATTTTGTAATATATTATTTATACACTTTTCTTTTGTCACTGCTTAACCTGTTTGCAGTTGCTGTAGTGTCGAGGTAACTACAATATTTATTTGTAGCATAGTGTTTCAAACTGCCATGATTTACACGATATTTTTGTTTTTATACCCCGCCCGTCTGTCCGTCCCCCGAAGGTTTCCGACCAATAACTTGAAAACGCGTAAAAGAATTTGAATGATATTTTGCACAGCTGCTCAGTACAATAAAATACAGGTCAAGTTCGATTTCCAGCATGATCCAAAAATAGTTTTCGAGATAGGCCACTTTGAAATATCAAATTTCATGAAATTTTGAGTTTCCGGTCAATGACTTGAAAACGCGTCATGGGATTCAAAACATATTTTGTAGGCTATTGAGTACAATAAAATACAGGTCAAGTTCAATTTCCAGCATGATCCGAAAAACAGTTTTTGAGATAAGCCACTTTGAAATCAAATTTCATGAACTTTTGATATTATAACGTGGCGGGGTATCATTTAATGTCCCTTTACATGCCCTATTTTTATTTATCATTTCCAAATATGTGATTTATCTTATTGCATACACTTGAAGAAATAAAGAAAACTTTATATTCTATACGTCATGTCATGCAGCTACACTGATTTTTGGTTTGGCTATAATTGCAAAAGGACGGGTTTTTTAATGGAAGAGTGAGGTTTGATGGTCAGGAATCAACCTTCCAATTTAGTTTTTTAACTGTTTTTACCGATTTAGTCAAGACCATTGCAATCCTTAACAGTTGTTATAGTTGTAATCTGTATTTGTGATGATTCATTGTCTTTCGAAATTGTCTTGGCCTCCCAACTCACGACATTCACCTTTACATCTTTCCCCATTCTTTACATCATTTTGGATTGATCTTCCCAGTTCGCAGCTTTGTCATAACCTTTATTAACATTGCAATATTCGTCAATGGTGTAAAGTAAAATATAAAGTGAACGTAAATATCCTGAATAAGTGTGAATCTCATAAATTCAAAAAAAATTGTTAAAAAAGAAACACCAATGCTTTAGTCAACTTTAACGTTGCAGTCAGACTCCATATTAATCCCCAAAATAAAATTGAAACATCGACATCGAGAAACATGAACGATATGACGACAAAACTACATTTTTCAAATTATTACAATAAAAATGAACTAAAATGGTTTGCCTACATGTACCTACATGTACAAGTATATATGATTTTTTAAACAATGAAACCTTGAACAAACACATTTTGTTTTTGCTTTATCCAGACTGTGTGAGTACATGTACTTGGGTTTTTTTAAATACCATTTTTTAAATATCATTTTTGTTCAGCCTGGTGTTATGAATGATTACAGAAAACCATTGACTTTAAAACTGTTACTGAGCTTGAACTGTGTGATAACCTAAGGAATTTTTATGCCGAGGCTCAGACAAAAACTCAGCAACGCAAAGACCTATCTGCAGATCAGGCCCAGGAGTACCACAAAGGTACTCTTAAAATTGTAAGAGGTGCCATAAATCGTCATTTGACGGCAAATTGATTTTGTTCGTGCCACTTAGTTTAAGCCACCCAATGGTATGTTAAATGCTGAATTAAATGTAACTTGAAAAATGGTTTGTCTACACCCATGCAACACCACGAAATTATTCCAAATGAAGATCTGGCCTAAATTAATGTCTACTTTCAAAGGAAAGATCCTGTATCCCTTCATCTCCATGTGTGGTATCTACTAGGCATCCATTTTATCAACCGTGGCGTAGAATTTCACCGTCAACTTAAATTATCCTCGTTACGTTTCGACAAAGACCATCGTGGGATTGAGTTTTTATCCATTACCAATGAAACAAAACAAAAAATCATCATGGTGATATTGATATTGCTGGAGAGGCTAAGGACAAAGGGATGTATGCAGAACCCTCTTCTGATTTTTGTCCTATTGGAATTATCAAGTTATTCCTGTCTCACACAGATCCACAAGCCACTAGTATTTAATCATTGCAACAAAGATGCACTCAACAATCCGCAACTGAATGAAATATGGTATAACACTAATCCTGTTAAAGTCAAGCAATTCTCGTTCTTCATGCCTGACATTTGCAAAAGCAGTGATATCGAACAATATACTGGTCATTCACTTAGGGCTTCTGCCATCACAGCGTTAAGTGATGCTGGTTTCGCTGATCGTAGCATTATGTACATGTCGGATCATAAACGTGCAGAGTCCCTTAAAACCTACTGTTGTCGGCCAAGTGTTGATCAGAAACAAAAACTTAGTTCTGTGCTCGGACAGAATGGAACAGAGGTTCCTAATGTTACAGTTCCTACAAATGTCACTAGTGCTAGTGTTACTCCTACATGTACAGCAACGTCATGTGTGCCAAGTACCAGTCCAAGTACATTAATCTCCTCATCTTATCATGAAAATATGTCCGTTTCTCTTCGCCCTTCACAGTCAATCTTACCTGTTACACAAGAAAATTCATGTAATGTTCCGCCAATTAACTCCTTTCCGATGATGCTTTCTTCACAGTCGCAGTAAAATGCACAGTTTCGCCAGTAACTCCACGTTTCAGAAGACAAGTGTTCTTTCCATTTTCATTAACTTTAAACTCTTTAAAATCGTTCGAACATTTGTTTTACACAATGTAGCTCTGATACATTGTTGTTTTTATTATGTTTTGTTAATAATTTACTGCTACAAATTCCTAACTTTGTTGTATTTCATGCCTCTGGATCACTTTCAGTGTTTCATTTACCGTCCCGCCACTTTTGTTTGTGTAATCATGTGTTGTTGTGTATTATACGCGTGTTCCAATAGATAAGGGTCTATATGATATTTTTGAGAAGGTCCAAACGGTAAAAATATTTTTAACGCAAAATCGAAGAATTATAAACATTGAACACTTATTTTGTATGAATGGATCTCTTCACTCACAAACTGTAACATAAATGGCCTTCGGCTGTTCATTCAGTTTGTGAGCTCCGATAATGCTATAATGACTATGTACCAAGTGTCATACACTTATGGCTATGTACCAAGTTAAATCACTCATGCCTACGTACAAAGTTTAATCACTTATGACTATGTATCAGCTTTCATACACTTATGACTATGCACCTAGTTTCGTACAGTTATGAATATGTACCAAATTTCATACAATTATGATTATGTACCAAGTTTCATACAATTATGACAATATACAGATGGGTCCAAACCTAACCTGTATGCGCACCAGACTTATAAAGTAGACCAGAAGTCTGGTTCAGGTCTGCTTTTTTCTGGTCTGGTTTGGTTTTAGTGAACCTAGGTCTGCTTTCAGGTTCACTCCAGAAGCTAACTTTGCCCAAGGTCTGGTTCACTCTGACCTCAGGCAGACCAGACCTATAAAAACTAACCATTCCTTGAGTGGACCAGACTTAGAGCAGACCAAACTTAGGTCTGGTCCGCTTTAGGTCTGGTCCACTCTTGGTTTACTATATATTAAAAGCAGACCAGACCAGACTTAGAGCAGACCAAACTTAGGTCTGGTCCGCTCTAGATCTGGTCCATTCTTGGTTCACTATTAAAAGCAGACCAGACCAGACTTAGAGCAGACCAAGCTTAGGTCTGGTCCGCTCTAGGTCTGGTCCACTTTTGGTTCACTATATATTAAAAGCAGACCAGACCAGACTTAGAGCAGACCAAACTTAGGTCTGGTCCGCTCTAGATCTGGTCCATTCTTGGTTCACTATTAAAAGCAGACCAGACAAGACTTAGAGCAGACCAAACTTAGGTATGGTCCGCTCTATGTCTGGTCCACTCTTGGTTCACTATTAAAAGCAGACCAGACCAGACTTAGAGCAGACCAAACTTAGGTCTGGTCCGCTCTAGGTCTTGTCCACTCTTGGATCACTATTTAAAGCAAATCAAACCAGAGTTTTGACTAAACCAGACTTGTGGTGAGGTCTGGTCTGCTTTCCAACCAAACCAAACCAGAAAAGTGGACATAGGACATAAGTAACGGATTCTAGGAAGTCTGCTTCATATTAAGATCTACATCTCGAAATTGACTCTCAAGGAAGACTTTCAACAAGGCTCTATGACAAACGTGATGACTTCAACTTTCCAATCGTCAACTTCCCCTTCTTGTGTAGCAATATTCCGTCAGCACCAGCTTATGGAGTTTACGTATCTCAATTGATTCGTTACTCCAGAGCGTGCGGGACTTACATCGATTTCCTTAGCAGAGCGACACGTCTGACGCAAAAATTGCTCACACAGGGTTATGTTGCTCCTCGGTTGCTGTCTTCACTCAAGAAATTTTACGGAAGACATCATGCACTTATTGACAAATATGGGATTTCGATCTCTCAGATGAGTGCAGATGTTGGTTTGTCATAGGGTGTTGTTTTGTCTTCCTTTACTGGATTTGACACGCTGAATGGACTATTGGCAACGCGACGGGTGTGCTATAGCAAGCAGGAACTGCTTACTCTTCCGGAGCACCTGAGTTCACTCTTGTTTCGACTGGAGTTCGCGTTGTTGATTGATATTCAGTTGTTTTGTGTTTCCATGTTTTACGTGTTGTCTGTTTTTGTCCCGTTCTTGTTTGTGTTTACTGGTTTAGTCTCTGCCCTTTCGGACTTTTGACATTCGGATACCCCATTGGTACCTCTGCTTCTGCTTCGTGGATTGGTCAAGAGAATTAAACCAGACCAGAAAAGTGAACCACAGGTCCGCTCTAAGTTTACTTCTCTACAGGTTAGGTTTGGTCTCATCTGTATATCGAGGATCATACAATAATGATAATATACCGAGTTTCATACACCTATGACTATGAACCAAGTTACACAAGTATGACTATGTTCCAAGTTGCATACACTTATGGCTATATACCAAGTATCCTTCACTTATGGTTTGTACCAAGTTTCGTACAATTATGACTATGTACAAAGTTTAATACACGTATGATTATGTAAAAAAATTCATACTCTTTTGACTATGTACTTAGTTTCATACACCAAGTTTCATCATTTATGACTATGAACCAAGTAACATACATATAGTAAAATTTAACACATACACGGCTACAACACTGTCGAAGGAGGAAATCATTGACAATCACAAATCTGTCATTTTCTCCTTCGGCCTCTCTGTTGGTGGCAGTTATGATGACATTCCATCCCTGTATTGGATTCCTAAATTACATAAAAATCCAAAAAAACAGCGCTTCATTGCAGGATCATCCAAATGTACAACTAAGCCTATTTCAGTTCTGTTGACTTCAATACTTACGGCAATAAAATCCGGCCTCCAGAAATATTACGATTGTTGTTATTCTAGAAATGGTGTCAATCAAATGTGGATCCTGAAGAATTCGAAAGAACTGATGGAGATTCTTAAGTCTAAATCAGTTTCATCTTGTAACAGCATCAAAACGTTCGATTTCTCCACACTTTACAACTTCTATTCCACATGAACAGCTGAAATCGCAATTGGCACAGCTGATTAAACGCAGCTTTTTCAAAAAGAATGGGAAACGCAGGTACAAATATCTAGTATATGTAGTCTATTATACCAAGACTTATTTTATCATCAATGTGCCTAAGAAAAAGAACAAATTTACAGAAGACCAAATAATCGACATGCTCAACTTTCTTATTGACAACATATTTGTTTAGTTTGGTGGACATGTTTTTTCAGCAAACAATAGGGATTCCAATGGGCACTAATTGTGCACCTTTGCTTGCTGATTTGTTTCTTCATTCATATGAAGCAGACTTCTTGCAATCTCTTCTAGACAAAAAAAGACCGTAGACTAGCTCTCTCTTTCAACCTCACGTTCCGTTATATTGATGATGTCCTTTCACTAAACAATTCTCGATTTGCTGACTTTCTCCATCTCATATATCCCCAGGAGCTTGAGATAAAGAACATAACGGATTCTAGGAAGTCTGCTTCATATTTAGATATACATCTCGAAATTGACTTTCAAGGAAGACTTTCAAAAAGGCTCTATGACAAATGTGATGACTTCAACTTTCCCTTCTTGTGTAGCAACATTCCGTCCGTTCCGGCTTATGGAGTTTACGTATCTCAATTGATTCGTTTCTCCAGAGCGTGTGGGACTTACATCGATTTCCTTGGCAGAGCGACAAGTCTGACGCAAAAATTGCTCACACAGGGTTTTGTTGCTCCTCGGTGGCTGTCTTCACTCAAGAAATTTTACGGAAGACATCATGCACTTATGGACAAATATGGGATTTCGATCTCTCAGATGAGTGCAGATGTTGGTTTGTCATAGGGTGTTGTTTTGTCTTCCTTTACCGGATTTTACACGCTGAATGGACTATTGGCAACGCAACGGGTTTGCTATAGCAAGCAGGAACTGCTTACTCTTCCGGAGCACCCGATTTCATTCTTGTTTCGACTGGAGTTCGCGTTGTTGATTGATATTCAGTTTTTTTTGTGTTTCCATGTTTTACATGTTGTCTGTTTTTGTCCCGTTCCTGTTGGTGTTTACTGGTTTTGTCTCTGCCCTTTTGGACTTTTGATATTCGGATATCCCATTGGTACCTCTGCTTCTTTCATACACTTCAGGCTATATACCAAGTTCATACACTTTTGACTATGTACCAAGATTCATAAACTTTTGATTATGTACCAGATTTTATACACTAATGACTATGTACCAGTCAAACATTAATGGCTATATACCAAGTTTCTTACACTTATGACTATGTACTGAGTGTCATACACTTATGACTAAGTACCAAGTTTTACCAATTATGACTATGGACTAAGTTTCATACACTTACATGTATGACTATGTACCAAGTTTCATACACTTATGACTATGTACCAAGTTAAACACTTATGTACCAAGTTTCATACACTTATGACTATGTACCAAGCTTCATACATTGTATAGCTATATGTAACAGGTTTCATCATTTATGCATATGACTACGTACCAAGTTTCATACACTTATGGCCGTATACAAATGCTCATACACTTTTTATGTACCAAGCTTCATGCACTTATGGCTATGTACCAAGTTTCATATATTATGGCTAAATACCACGTTTCATTTACTTTTGACTATGTACGAATTATCATACACTTATGACTTTGTACCAAGTTTCATACACTTGTAGCTATATACCAAGTTTCAACACTTATGACTATGTACCAAGTTTCACACACTTATGACTATGTACCAAGTTTCACACAATTATGAATATGTGCCAAGTGTCATGTACCAAGTTTCACACACTTATGACTATGTACCGACTTTCATACAATTATTACTATATACCAAGTTTCATACACTTATGACGTTGTACTAAGTTGCATACACTTATGTCTTTGTACTTAGTTGCACAAACTTCTGGCTATATACCAAGTTTAATACAATATGACTATATGCTGTTTCATACAATTATGACTATTTCCCAAGTTCATACACTTATGACTATGCACAAAGTTCCATACTTCTGGCTATATACCAAGTTAATACACATATGACTATTTACCAAGTGTCAAACACTCATGACTATGTACCAAGTTTCATTAAATTATGACAATGTACCGAGTTTCATACACTTATGACTATGTACCAAGTTTCTTACACTTTTGACAACGTACCAAGTTGCATACACTTATGACTATGTACCAAGTTTCATTGACTTATGATTATGTACCAAGTTTCATACAATTTTGACTATGTACCAAGATTTATACAATTATTACTATGTACCAAATTTAATAAATTTTTGACTATGTACTGAGTTTCATATACTTAGGACTATATACCAAGTTACATCTAATTAGAACTTTGTTGCGAGTTTCATCCTCTTTTTGCCAAGTTTTAACCACTAACTACTATATAAGAAATTTCATACACTTATGACTCTGTACCAAGTTTCATCATTTATGACTATGTACCAAGTTTCATCAAATGAGAAATTTGTAACAAGTTTCATCCACTTTATGTGACAAGTTTTAACAAATACTGACTTTGTACCAAGGTTCATATACTTTCAACTATGACCAAAGTTACATCCTCTTGGAATTTTGTACAACAATTTATTTACTATGGACTTTTCACCAAGTTTAATCCACCAAGGACTAAGTACCTAAGTTTCATTCACTTAGAACTTTATACATAGTTTTATTCATTTTGAATTGTGTACCAATTTTAAAACACTTAGCGTGTCGGCTGTTATAGACATGGTTTCAAGCCGCACATAACTTAGAAAGGAGCTAAACACACAAGTAAGATAACACGTTTATTTTTTTATAGTTGAGCGTACAAGTTAAAGAATTTTGATAAACACATTCAATGTAATGAAAATGGACACTGTCTAAAAGGCAGGGTTGCCACTTTTTTGTTGTTGCAAAATTCAAGGGTTTTTCCAGGACTTTTCAATGGTATTTAAGAATAAAAATAGTCGAAAAAAATTCATTCCCCTGATTGTGAAACTATAAAATTCCAGGGTTTTTCAAGGATATTTTCATTTTTTTTTCAAAATTCAAGGTCTTTTCCAGGACCTTGAAATGACAGATAAATTACAATGGTTTATCCAGGTTTCAAGGATGTGTGGCAACCCTGAAAAGGAAGAATCATATGAAACAGGTACTAAAATCATGATTACTAATAAAATGCAGCAGATTTAAATACAAAAATATTTATGATAAATTGCAAATCCTGTACAACTTTGATTACATTTTAAATCATAACATTTATATCTGTTCAATTTGAGCCACTAGAATATTTCCAAATAATTCCATGAACATGTACAATATCAGTCATTTTTCCATTAGCCTTAATTATAAATAGATAGTAATAAATAATTTTATTGAAAATTCATTACAAGATTCATAACAAAAAGTTAATTTATCTCAATAAAAAGCAAAACTGAGTAAATTTTCAAATAAACAACAACAAAAAGACGAAAAAAAACAGGATATTTGCTCATAAATCTGAATCTATTCTATCTGAAAATTGAAAAGTTTTTGTTAGCATTTTTTGTCATTTTTTATAGATTTTGAAACTAACTAGAACATGGTCCAAAATACAATTAAAAGGTTTTTTTTTGCGAAGAAAATCTTGTTTTTCGTTTCTCGGAAGTAACAGACAATAGTTATTACATACAATATAGTTAAAAAAATCTCTATCTCTACTAAAATATCATTCAACATTTTCAAGGTTTTTTTTTTTACATTAAAGCTTATTTACTTCTACAAAGTAAACACAGCTGTTTGCATTTTTAATGTGTTCATAAAATAATATATTAAAACATAATTCATATTTAGAACATTTCACTTAATGAAACAAAATACATTTACTTACACACATACAAACATATGTTATCAACTTGGGATTATTGTCTTATCATATTAAGGGATGAAACAAGTAAATGTATTCTTACTAAATCTATTAAAAATGCATAGACAAAATAATAACAAGACATTGTTACAAAGACTTTCAATTATCATCATGTATTGTCATCTACCTGTTCTACAAAAGGTTTCATTTTTTGTGCATTTTAAACTCATTCTGTTTACAGCGTATCCTTTACAGACATAATTTAACACATGTAACATCTTACCCATATAATTTAAACAAAATAAACCTTCATTATAAACATGTTAACTTCTCATAGTATTTTAACACATTTTTTTTACACAAGAACACATTTAGTATCATTAATATGCACATTGTTTTTTATCAAAATGTGACAAATGCATTAAGTGGTAATATATCTAGTTATAGAATACAAATGTAGGTATTTTCCCTTTATTGATATCATTAAAACGTTTTCTTTAATGTATTGTTTTATATTTTTTTCATACTTATTCAACATAGTTATGTATAGTTAAAATGTAAAAAGTAGCAATACTAGACAAATCATTCTAATGTAATTCTGATTAATTTTAAAAAACATTACAAGTGAAATCATTTTAAATAAATCTATATAAAATGAAAAGCCAAAAAGACAGTATCATTTTTGTGAGTATCTCCAGTTTATTTTTTACAAAAAAAAACATATATTGCCTATCATTAATTTGTCATTCTATAGCATAATCAACTTAAACTTAGCAAATAGTGTAAGGAATTAAATTCCCCTGTTATTACACAAACATGAATTGGTTTTATATCATGATTTATACATATTTACATAATAAACATTCTCTAAATGCTTACAAAAACAAAACATAAATACCTGTTGAATATATGTTCACATTACTTAAGTGTTATAACAGTTTACATTTTGTTTCAAAACTACATATTAAACCTAAACTTTCCACTAATATTATAAACTTGATTTTTGATTTTGAAACTATACTTCTCATAAATGTTTTAATTGTGATACAATCTATTCCACACAATTCTACCTATTATTCCTTTAGAGTAAAACATACCTGTTACTAGTTCTATGATCCATTGGTTTAGTTTCTTCACAAAGTCTGTAATAAAATTCTTTGGTTTTCGTTAAAACTCATATTGAATTTCTTCTGATTTGACTTTTAATATCCAGATTCAATTCATCCAATTCTCGTTGCATTACTACCTTCTTTGTAACAAGACTTACTACTTCTAGGAAGTCTATAACTGATCTTATTTTACAAATCATGGATGTTTCTCTAAAATTGTAATCAAGTGACTTACACATGTAAAAATTCTGTTTGTCATGTTCACGTTTCAATCTGTCTATTTCTCTCCACCTCTCTACTCTGTCATGTACATCTTCATTGTTATTGTTTTTGTAGTTAGGATCAGCACCGTTCTCTATCAACATAATAATTAAATAAGAAATTTCTTCCCACCAGGAGATATCTTTCTTCAGTAAGTTTTTACAACAGACTAGTAATGGTGATTCTCCTTTGTTATAATGTTTATTTACTTCCCATCCTAACTTAATAAGACTTTTACATACTGTCTGAACACTGGTCCTATCAGAGGAGTAATTACTACATCGGAGTTTATACTTTTCTGCATGTTTAAAGTAAAAAGGTTTGATATTATCATAACCAATGTATATCTCAGAACCTCTTAAATCAACGATGGTTTCAAACAAATGTAAATTACCCGGTTTTATCAGTTTGTCTGGTTTATATGTCTCTCCTACAGATTTATCCTTCACCTGTTGATATGAGTTTAGTGCTTGGTTATTTTCAACTTTAACTAGTATCTGTATATTTCCTGGTTATTTGACACCAAAGCAATCATCAATGGAGTAAAACCTTCTTTTGTTTTCATGTTCAGATCTGCACCAGCAATAATGAGCATCTGGAGAATTTCTGTTTTGTTATCTCTGACTGCAATATACAATGGAGATTCTCCTCTATTATTTGTTAGATTTACACAACATTTGTTTTCTATGAGAAGTCTGAATATATCAACATGTCCCTTTTCTGTTCCAATAAACAATTGTGTATTTTTGTACTTATCAGGTAAGTCAATATTAGCATTTCGCTCTAAAAGAAATGTTACGATATCAATGTTGTTTTCTTGGGCAGCTATAAACAATGGTGTCTGATTTTTCCAGTCAGGTAAGTCAATGCTAGCACCTCTATCTAACAGGATACTAACAACAGCTGTTTGTCCTTTACTGGCTGCACAATACAATGGTGATCTATAATCATATTTACCAAGCAAGTCAATATTAGCCCCCTTGTCTAACAGGTATCTAATGATATCTATATGACCTTTTAATGATGCTATATGTAAAGGTGGATCATCACAAGGTGGTAACAAACAGTTGTCTTTGTTCACATTCACTCCATTTTCTACAAAATATTTGACTGCCTCAAGGTGCCCATGTTTACAGGCTACAGATATAGGAAACCTGTTGTAACCATCGCGTAAGTTTATATCTGCTCCACAACCGACTAGATGCTTTATCATATCAACATTACCAGTGGTACAGGCAGCTGTTAGTGGAGTGTAAGGATTCCTTGGAAAAAATGAAGGGTAAATCAAGTTTATGTTTAATGTATCAATCCACTGTAACAAAACCTTTAATGTGTTGATATTCCCAAATAAACAAGCTAGTATAAGAAGTCGTTGTTGCTCATTTTGATCTGTAAATATTTTCTTCAATAGTTGATCGTTTCCTTTAACATATTCCAATAGTGTTTGTAACATTTCAGCATGGCCATTGTAGACAATCCAGGTTATGATAATTATGTTATAACAAAGTGTTCCATCAGTGTCAGTAAGTTTCATTATTATGTTAGTATAATTACATCTTGATTCTTCTTTAATTTTAATCTTATGTCTTGGTACTTGACACACATCAAATAATTCTTCCAGCTCGTCACATTTCAGTCCCTTAACAATATCCATAAATGTTTTGACAAATGGAGCATAGGATACTGATTTGTTCTTGAATACGTCAAACAGTTGATTACTATCTTTATCTTTGATATCTCTGTACATTCTCTGAGCTAACGTCCGATAATCTTCCTCACCAACCTCTATGCACAGATCATCGTTTTTCATTTCTTTTGAAACAGTTATCTTGCTCCATACAAAACTACAAGACATGTAGTTTAGTATCAGGTCTATGTTGTCTCTGCCAAAATGGTAGCCTACAATTTCCTGGATAGAATCATGTATAAATGAGAACTGGTTGCCAATTTGTGTGACATACACTCCAGTTAGATGATTAAGTGCGTTGGTTATTGCATTGGAAGTTGTTCCTGTATTTTTACAGCATCGGTCATAAACTACTTTTTTAAGTTCCTCTGGTACTCGTTTAACGTCCTTTAATTGATTATTGTTAATTAGACAAAGAATCAACGCTGCATACTGGACATCATTATGTTCTTTCAGTCTATCTAATTCCTCTATAATACATTCATATGGATTGGTGAAGAATCGTTCACCACATTTTCGATAATTTTCATTGCATGCAAATTGAGAACAAAGAAATGGAAACATAAACTGTGTGGAGAGTGACAGATTGTTGTATACATTTTCACTCAAATTTGCACTTTTACAATGGTTTACAAAAATCTTTCTCTTTTCATTTTCATCATATAACAATTTTTCATTATCTAAATCTACAACAGAAATATAACAACATTGCCCCATAACTTCATTGTAAACTGACTTTCTAGATGGTAATAAAAGCTTAAAATGTTTGCCCTGACCATTTACTAACTTGTCCTGACATTTGTTAAAATTGTTATATACTGACATATCAGCAGAATAAACACCAAACAAATCGTCTATAACAAATACTTGTTTTTCTGTAGGATCAGCATAGTCCACCACTTTGTCAAGGGAGGTAACTGGTAGCACCTGCCATCCTTTGGTTTCATATTCCAGGGCTATACGTCGGGCTGTGGCTGATTTACCTATCCCTGGACCGCCAATGATAGCAGTTATTTTACCAGATTCCACGGTGTCTACTGCAGCTTTGTAGGCTCGGTTGTCTGGACAGAAAACTTTGTCGGATTCCCTCCATGCATCCAATGTGTTCTTTGCTTGTTCTAAAAATAAATGTTTATTTTATCATTCTGAGTAATAGCAACTAATGTTAGTGCACTTTGTCAAACATTTTTTGTCTTTCCTCACCAAACAGTTACCTTTGCTTATGTGAGCAATTTGCTTACACGCACTACATTTTTATGCCCCATCTACAAAAGTACAGGGGTATATAGTGTTCGGGTCCGTTTGTCCGTCCGTCCCAAATACATATATTTTCAAATTCCCACTTACTGACAAATGCCAAATCAATGATATTGGTATAGTAGGTGCACCTAGTGATGCTAAGCATAATGTATGCTTCGGATGCTGAATGTGACCTATATTTTCCTCATGGATGACCTCGCACAGAAAAATGGTTAAATTTCATTCCCACTTATGGACAAGTGCCACATCAACTATATTGGTATGGTAGGTGCATCTAGTGATGCTAAGCACAATGCATGCTTCGGATGCTGGATTTGACCTATATTTTCTGCATGACTGACCACTTACAGAAGAATGGTTTAAGTCCATTCCTTCTTACTGACAAGTGCCATAGCAACCATTATGGTATGGTAGGTCCACCTAGTGGTACTTTAGTGATTGCAGGAAAAATAAATGTTGCGAGATGGGGCATTACGTCTTTTGGACATATTCTTGCTGTTATTATGTCATTCAAATGTGTTGTGACGCATTTCAATAAAAACGATTAGGTCAGTTGTACAGGAAGTATAATTATGGTTATGTTTCAGCATTCATTTTCAGTTTTGTGGCTCAAGTATCGCTAAAAGATTAAATAGACAAAATGCATCTCAGGTGAAGGAAGAATGACCTTGTGGAACCTTCTTGTTATTTTGTCTGCATAACTAACCTTTAATGTGAGAAGGTACTGATGATTTGAGTTCCACCATCTTTTTATCATGGTCAACCAGCTTGTTGTCATGTTGTTGCAGCCTTCTTTCATGGTCAGAAACATCTTCCTTCATATTTTCTATTTCCTCTCGAACCACTGCTAAATTAGTTTTCATTTCTTCCAAACGTTCGTCTCCTGTTCTGATGTCATTTGTCATCTTTTCCAAATCTTTTATTTCAGAAGATAATGACTTTTGGCTGAGTCTTTCTACAGCCTAAAAATAAATACAATGAAATAATGCAATAGGACAAAAAAATATTAAATAATTTCCATCGAGCCACAAAAGAATGCTCAGCTTTCACATATACAACATATTTTTTTTTCAGTTTTGTGATTCCATATGTTTTTTCAGGAAACATTGTGTACATAATATAGTCCTTTTTCAAATTATATGTCCATGAAATTACATGTACAACCATCTTCCATTTTTATAATATAGTCTATTTCTACATTGTGTGCACGTGAATGTACAGTCGTACTATGTAGTCTATATAATGTATTTTTTCTAGAATCTGTGTCGGCTAATGAACAATATTCTGGAAAGTTGACAGTATATAAAACTGTGTCAGACAAAGGCCAAAGTATTTTCAAGCTGCGTCAGCTAAATCAACAATTTCATACTGCATAAAACGAGGAGACTGCATTTCAAGCTGCATCAGGCATGTCAGGCAAATCAACAGTATTTCAAACTGCGTCAGATAAGCTAAGTCGCCAATTAAAATGCAATGACGTCTGAAAATACTCATTTATTTGGATCAGGTGAGCCATTAACCCCTATTTTGTATTTTTTGCCATGTTCTCATCAAACCAAAAATATGAACAATCATTTTGTTAAGGACACACTATAGAACAATCCTAACATGTTTGGGTACATTTAACCGAGCGGTTTTGGAGAACATTTTTTTTGAAAAGTTGAATAAAAAGCTGTGAAAACAGTCAATTTTTACATTCTGACAGTTATAGCTGCTTAAGAAACAGTCCTACAACTTTGACTTTGTTTTAACTTCTGTAGATCTTGATGTGCTAATTCATATACAACCTAAATATCTTGCAAAACTTGGAAAAAGTTAAGACAAGAGGCCCGTAGTGGCCTGAATTGCTAACCTGGTATCCAAGTAATATAGGACATTCGTTTGAACTAACATTTTACATAATGATAGATCTTGATTAATTGTTATATTGATTATTTGTCTGCTTCCATTTTCGAAATACAACTTTGAGCCCATTACATAATTTGTAGATCTTTATGTGCTTAACTATATCATATGCAATTTGATCTGTGGCTATATAAGTGCAATTGTTTTTATAAATCAAGAAAATGTTCTACATTGGTTGTTGTGTCTTCTTTAAAATTTCGTAGATCTTAAAATGCTGATCATTTTTGCTCTTACTGGAATTTTATTATCGGTATCTATTTTAGAGTTATTGGCAAAAAACTGCTATTTACTCCTGTGTTCTATTTTTACCCAAAGTGCCATGTTTTTCGTCATATCAATGAAAGAACCTTAGTGAGCACGCTCACATACCCCACGCGTTCTGCTGTTTGCCTATATAAATTAACCTGGAGCTCGTAAACTTTTTGCGAATTAAAAATATGATATAACATACACAGTAGTTACATATGTTATGTTTCTTGCAAACTACGTTTTGTTTAATTCTTTTCAGTAGTTTCAGAGGAGTTGCGATCGCAAACTGTAATCATGATTTTCTGCAAATTTCTAAGTCCAAAGGTCCATAACTCCAACAACAATTTGCGAATCAAAAATTCCAGATAAAATGAACAACTACATATGGTGTTCTTTTCACATACCAAGTTTCGTTAAATTCTGTTCAGTAGTTTAAGAGGAGTTGCGATTACAAACTGTAATCATGATTTTCTGCAAATTTCTAAGTCCAAATGGCCATAACTCCCACAAAAATTTGCGAATCAAAAATTCCCAGTAATATGCACAACTACATATGGTGTTCTTTTCGCATACCAAGTTTCGTTAAATTCTGTTCAGTAGTTTAAGAGGAGTTGCGATTACAAACTGTAATCATGATTTTCTGCCAATTTCTTAGTCCAAAGTGCTATAACTCCCACAAAAATTTGCGAATCAAAAATTCCCAGTAATATGCACAACTACATATGGTGTTCTTCTCGCATACCAAGTGTCGTTAAATTCTGTTCAGTAGTTTAAGAGGAGTTGCGATTACAAACTGTAGTCATGATTTTCTGCAAATTTCTAAGTCCAAAGGGCCATAACTCCCACAAAAATTTGCGAATCAAAAATTCCTGGTAACATGCACAACTACATATGGTGTTCTTCTCGCATACCAAGTTTCGTTAAATTCTGTTCAGTAGTTTAAGAGGAGTTGCGATTACAAACTGTAATCATGATTTTCTGCCAATTTCTAAGTCCAAAGGGCTATAACTCCCACAAAAATTTGCGAATCAAAAATTCCCGTTAACATGCACAACTACATATGGTGTTCTTCTTGCATACCAAGTTTCATTTAATTCTGTTTAGTAGTTTAAGAGGAGTTGCGATTACAAACTTTGATCACAGACTGACGGACGGACGGACGGCCGGACGGACGGACGGACCAGTCAAAAACATTATACCCTTCGCAACTTCGTTGCGTGGGGTATAATAATCTGAACGATCATTTTGTAAAGGACATACTATAGAACAGTCCTACCATGCTTGGCTACATTTTGTTTTGTGGTTTTGGACAAGAAGGTTTTGAAAAGTTGAACAAAAGCTATAAAAATGGTCATTTTTCCGATCTAAGGAGTATTAACTCCTAAAGGAGCAGCTTCACATGCAGTGAAATTTTGCTTTTGTACATTTATTAAAATCATTTCAATATGAGGATCGTGTCTTTTTGGCACATATTCCATATTCTTTCTTTTTTAATATTATTTCAGAGTTTGGCTTTAGTGCCGTGTGGAGGTCGTAGAAAGCTTCCCCGTGCTTCAGTTGTATGCTCTTATATATTTTCGAGTACTGGAATATGTGTTGGAAAGACACAGTTTACATATTTCCAATATTTGACAACGTTTGGCTGTTTCTTTAAAAATTTATAAATTTGTCTGTTTGGTCGTGGTTGTAATATTTTTTGGCATTTTTTTTATCAAATGTAATATTCTACCGGTTTTCCAAGTTTTCTACTCCTAGCATGTCTGATGAAGGTTCAGAAAAGCGCTTCACACGCAGTGAAATTTTGTACATTTATTAAAATCATTTCAATATGTGGATCGAGTCTTTTTGGCACATATTCCATATTCTTTCGTTTTTAATATAACTTTGATTTTGTTACAAATTTTGTAGACCTTGATGTGCTTAACCATAATTATATGCAATTCAAATTAAAGTTTTTTTTTTGCCTGCAAAAAAGATGCATCTCCCGGTTTCTCGAAAAAAAGTTCAAAAGGTCAATAACTCCTATAGGAATTTGAGGATCAAAATTTCCTGGTTATATGCACAACTGCATATGGTGTCCTTTCTACATACCAAGTTTCGTTTAAATCAGTTTGGTAATAAGTTTCATAGGACAAGATGTAAAATGAGGATTTTCAGCAAATTTCTAAGTTCAAAGGGTCGTAACTCCCACAAAAAATTGAGGATCAAAAGTTCAAATATGTTGTTGTACCTGCAGACAAAGCACCAAATAAGATCATTTTTGTGTGCAAGCAACACTATATTGACTGTTTGACAGCTAAATTGGGGGTTGGTTGTACCAGCAATAGCACCACATACACGGCTACAACACTGTCTAAGGAGGAAATCATTGACAATCACAAATCTGTAATTTCCTCCTTCGGCCTTTCTGTTGGTGGCAGTAATGATGACATTCCATCCCTGTATCGGATTCCTAAATTACATAAAAATCTATACAAACAGCGCTTCAATGCAGGTTCATCCAAATGTACAACTAAGCCTCTTTCAGTTCTGTTGACTTACGGCAATAAAATCAGGCCTCCAGAAATATTACGATTGTTGTTATTCTAGAAATGGTGTCAATCAAATGTGGATCCTGAAGAATTCGAAAGAACTGATGGAGATTCTTAACTCTAAATCAGTTTCATCTTGTAACAGCATCGAAACATTCGATTTCCCCACACTTTATACATCTTTTCCACATGAACAACTGAAATCGCGATTGGCACAGCTGATTAAACACAGCTTTTTCAAAAAGAATTGAAAACGCAGGTAAAAATATCTTGTAGTCCATTATACCAAGACTTACTTTGTCATCAATGAGTCTAAGAAAAAGAACAAATGTACAGAAGACCATATAATCGACATGCTCAACTTTCTTATTGACAACATATTTGTTCAGTTTGGTGGACCTGTTTTTCAGCAAATAATAGAGATTCCAATGGGCACTAATTGTGCACCTTTGCTTGCTGATTAGTTTCTTCATTCATATGAAGCAGACTTCTTACAATCTCTTCTAGACAAAAAAGACCGTAGACTAGCTCTCTCTTTCAACCTCATGTTCCGTTATATTGATGATGTCCTTTCACTAAACAATTCTCGATTTGGTGACTTTCTCCATCTCATATATCCCCAGGAGCTTAAGATAAAGGACACAACGGATTCTAGGAAGATTGCTTCATATTTAGATCTACATCTTTCAACAAGGCTCTATGACAAACGTGATGACTTCAACTTTCCAATCGTCAACTTTCCCTTCTTGTGTAGCAACATTCCGTCCGCTCCAGCTTATGGGGTTTACGTATCTAAATTGATTTGTTACTCCAGAGCATGCAGGACTTGCATCGTTTTCCTTAGAAGAGCGACACGTCTGACGAAAAAATTGCTCACACAGGGTTATGTTGCTCCTTGGTTGCTGTCTTCACTTAAGAAATTTTACGGAAGACATCATGCACTTATAGACAAATATGGGATTTCGATCTCTCAGATGAGTGTAGATGTTGGTTTGTCATAGGGTTTAGTTTTGTCTTCCTTTACCGAATTTGACATGCTGAATAGACTATTGGCAACGCCACTGGTGTGCTATAGCAAGCAGGAACTGCTTACTCTTCCGGAGCACCTGAGTTCACTCTTATGTTCGCGTTGTTAATTGATATTCAGTTATTTTGTGTTTCCATGTTTTACATGTTGTCTGTTTTTGTCCCGTTCTTGTTGGTGTTTACTGGTTTTTTTCTGCCCTTTCGGACTTTTTACATTCGAATACCCCATTGGTACCTCTGCTTCTTCCTAGTCATATGCACAACTACATATGGTGTCCTTCCTACATACCAAGTTTTGTTAAAATCGGTTTAGCAGTTTTAGAGAAGTTGCGCTAACAAACTATGTGAGGGACAGACGGACGGACAGGACAAAAACAATATGTGTCCCCACCGAATATCTTGTATGGCTTTTAAAATATTGGGCTAAAAAGTGCAAAATTTGGAAAAAAACAAGAAACATGGCAAACTCCTAAACTGATTGTCAGATCTTCTTCAAAATGTCTTACCCTATGCGCTAGAAATTTGATATCTGTTACCGATTTTGAGTAATTTGCATAAAACTGCAATTTACCCTTATGTTCTATTCTTTGACATTTGTGGCCATGTTTTTTAGTCAAATACAAATTTTAATAATAGTTTTGTAGAGGATATACTGCAGAATAACCCTATGAAGTTAAATAACATTTGGTCTAGCTCTGGTTCACATATATATACATAGCTTAAACATCCTCCGGTTAAAGACATAATACTCAGTCAATTTAGTTACCACCATGCGGGAGTCTGTTAGCTTATTTTAACATATGGTAGATTACAGAAATGGTGCTGTTTAAGGTTCAGTTATAACAGCAGTTGCACTGGTTTATAAGTACAGTCAGAAAGACACCAAAGACATGAACATTGAACATGAATGCTGAAGTAAAGCAAGTTATAATTTAAGAATATACCTCCTTTAAATCTTTCCACTGTCTGCTAAATTCAGAGTGTGACATTTTCAGTTGTGTGTTGTGAGCTATATCATTTCTGGTGTCATGTATTCGTGCTATATCATCCTCCTCAGTCACTCCCAAAGATGTCAGTGGCTGATCCCAGTTGAATGTTAACCCAAGGGTGTTTCGAATGAGTTTATATAATAAACTAAAGTCAAACTTGGAGGAGCATACTTTTTCTGGTGGAGCTGTGAAAAAGATTCAAATTTCTAGTTGTATTAATAATAAATCAAAAGTCTAAGTAAGGAATAAAGGTGGTCTCTCAGAAGAAATTGAACATTGAAAAGTTAAATGCCAGTATTGACCACATATATTGCCAAGGATACACATGTATGTTAAACATTTTTAAAAATCTTTCTATTCTAGTCTATTTTCATGATTTTATTCAGGTAATATGTACTTTTCTTTTTTATCCTGTTACATTTATATTACCTTAAAAGATATGTCAAAATTGTTTATTTAGCTAATTAAAGCCATTCAAGTCCCCTTAAGACATAAAAGAAAACAACACAAAGCTCTTCGGATGGACTACTGCAAAGGAGAAAGCATGACATGTTTACAGTGAATATTCACAAAAGACTCCCAGGAACCTGAATCTCTCACCTGGTCTTCATTTCGACCCTATGAGGACTTTTGTAGAGCTAAATGAGCTGAATGTTTAAGCAAGCAAAAGCTTTTCTCTATCTGCAAAATTTTTCATTCCATAAGTTTTAAACACTATTTTTCTCGTTAAAGGGACTGTAACCTCTATAAGGGTTCATCTGCCAATTTCAACCAAATGGATACTTTGTAGAGTTATATAAGCTGAACATTTAAGCAAGCAACAGTTTTTTCTCTTTCTGCAATAGTTTTCATTCTGTAGGCCAAAAACATGAAAAAAAAATATTTTAGGGGCTATAACCCCTATAAGGGATCATCTGACCACTTCGACCCTATGGAGACTTTTGAAGAGCTAAATAAGCTGAACATTTAAGCAAGCAACATCTCTTTTCTATCTGCAATAGTTTTTATTCAATAAGCCAAAAACATGAAAAAACACTATTTTTCACCTTTAAGGGGCTGTAACCCCTACAAGGGGTCATCTAATAATTTTTACTAAATGGAGACTTTTGTAGAGCTGTTGATGCTGAAACAGTAAGGTGGCATCAGATTTCATCTATCTCTCATACATTTTGAATTACAAGCCAAAAACAGATGTCTGACCCCCGGTCTAATTTTAGTAACGGCAGCCATGTTTTTTGACGGATCAAAAATCGAAACACAGGTTTGGTGCAAGACACTCTGAGGATTATTCATTCCAAGTTTCATTAAATTCTATTCAGTAGTTTAAGAGAAGATTTTTTTTTAAATGTTGACAGACGATGACGATAGACGATGACGAAGGAGGCCAAGTGATGGTTATAGCTCACCTGGACCTTCGGTGCAGGTGAGCTAAAAATGAAACTATTCAGATCGATGAATACTGTAGATGTGGAAATTTTCGTGTGGGGGTAATTTTAATTTTCGTTTATTTCGCGATCACAAAATATCCACAAAAATATCCTTCACGCAAATAGATTATTCTTTAAGTAAACAGTACAAATAATCAAATGAAATCATTTTTTTTCCCAGGCGAAAGGTTTGCTTTACAAAAACGTGAAATTAACACCCCCGAAATTTCTACGTTTACAGTAGTTAGAATGCTACTCATTTAGATCAAGAATGCTTCAAACATGTAAATATATATTCAAAATGAAACTATTCAGATCAATGAATGGTTAGAATGCTACTTATTCAGATCAAGAATATGCTCCAAACTGTTTAAATCAAATAATAAATATATAGACAGACTTCATAGAAAATATACAATTCTAAATATTTAACTAGAATTGTTTTATATAACTAAAACTGAAGTCTCCCCTTTGTTTTGTGTATTTTATATAATAACCAAAGGTTTGAGGTCAATTTTGTAAATTCACTACCGGGTACTTGACAAAAAATTATGTAAAAAAAAAAATTGAAATCGGACAATAAAGAAGTTTTAGTTTTTTAGCATTTTTGGCCCCTTTAATTTCGAAACGGAAATAAAAGCTACGCCGAGCCAGCATGATACGACCGCAACATGTTGAACCCTGAACATTGGAGGCCCAATATGGATAGTCAATTGCTTTGGTCACATGCAGCCCTTGGTGGACTTATAAAACTTTTTGACACATGCACTCAGGCCTGTGGTTGACTTTTAAATGTATGTTTGACACATATATTTACATCAACATCTTATAGAAAAAGTCTTATATTAATTTACATGTTTGGTTCTTTTCAACCCCTACTTTTTCCAAAAAAAAAGGTAAAAACGATTGCATATCTGATTGAAAATACGGGTACGGATTTTCACATGGATTCCAATGAAAAAAAGATTTTGAAAATCATACCAAAAATAAAAAGATTATATTATATGTGTGGCATGTCTTTGGCCCCCTGCAGCAATTAATGTAAAGGTGCAATATATTTTCAAACCATGGACACATTTAGGTGACAGAATTCAATGAGCAATTCAACAAAAAAATAATTTTCAAAATCCAATGAATAATAAACATTCTAAAAGAGTTTTGTCATGCACCCGTTTTAGCCACTTTTGGCCTTTTTTCCTAAAACAGTAGGGGCCAAAAAACCCAAATACAACCTTCCTTGAGTGGATTTAACCATCATATTAAAACTTAATAACAATTGGCTGGTCCACTACAGCTAAATTTATTTACCTGGACTTACTTTAAATAAAAATGGCGTTTTTTGCCCCTTCGGCCCCTAATTTCTCGAAAATGGTTTGAGATATTGCAAATCTGATTGAAAAACGCAGGCAGGGATTTTCACAAGAATTCCAATAAAAAAAAGATTTTCAAAATCGGACCACAAATAAAAAAGTTGATTTTTTGGGTGTGGCCCCTTTTTGACCCCCTGTCACAATGTAAAAGTGCAATAAATATTAAAACCATTGACACATTTAGTTAACAGAATTTAATGAGGAATTCAATAAAATAAAGAATTTTTAAAATCGAATGAATAATAAACATTTTACAACAGTTTTGTCAATACACCGGTTTTAGCCCCTTTTGGCCCTTTTTTCTAAAATGGTAGGGGCCACAAACTCCAAATACAATACCAACCCTCCTTTAGTGGTAACAAACATCATAATAAAATTTCATAACGATCGGTCAATATTTACTCAAGATATCGCACGGAAACCAAATGTCTACAGACGACGACAACGACGATGACAACGACGACATCGCCATAACATTATACGATCGCAAAAATTTTTGCAGTCGTATAAAAAGGATGGCTGCCATAATAAAGCCTCCATTTGTATTGACAAGACTTAACATACACAAAAAATTTTCAAAATCGAACAAGAAATCCAAAAGTTGTATTTTTGCCCCTTTTTGGGCCCTTATTTCTTAAATGAAAAAAGGAGGACTAAAATCACTATCTTATATGGTTTAATAATAATATTGTTGTCAAATTGTATAGTAATTTTCCAACCAGAATTAAATTAATTGTGTGAACAAACAAAATATTTAAATTGTTTGCCCCTTTCGGCCCCTAATTTCTAAACAATTAAATGGGAGACCCCCAAAATCAATCCCATTCATTCTTTTTGGAATGAAACATTATAATTGTAAAATTTCACAGTACTATATAGGAAACATGGCTATATCTTAATACCACAAAACATGCCAATCGGTTATTTTCTATCTCCATCTGATATGCACATGCCATAAGAATATCTTAGTAAGCTTTTTTTCACAATTTAAAGAATATGTGAATATCTGTTGATATTTTTCAGACCCAAACATACAATTTTATAACCGTCCATTGCTCCACCTCTTCGCAAAACGTTACTTTTTCTACGTAAATGAAACTGATGTCAATTCTCAAAATACCGATT
>CAXARO010001058.1:0-64772 GCA_963971305.1 Arcuatula senhousia
ATTGATGCATTTTACGAATATGTGTCTTCATATTATCTCCCCTTGCAAACTGTTTTCCACATTGGTCACATTTGTAAGGTTTATCTCCTGTATGCACCCGTTTGTGGGTCAACAAATTGTCCGAACGAGTACATTTGTACCCACATATATCGCAAATGTAACTTTTTTCACCAGTATGTATTTTCATGTGACCAATTAAATCATATCTATTTCTTATGACTTTTCCACAGACATCACAAACAACTTTTCGCGCCTTCGCTTCTTCTGGCGTAAGCTTTTTTCTCGAAAATGTTTTCCTCCTTTTGCGTATTCCGTAATGCATTAATCGACTATGGTTGAGGCGGCCTGCATTACTACCGAATTTTTTATCACATATATGGCACTTTACCTCTTTCCCTTCAATTATGTGGTGAATAGGTTCATGCAATTCCAAATCCTCCTCAGAATTAAAGCCCTTGCCACACACCTTACAATGGAGAGAAAACATCTTACATTTGATTAAATGCTCTGATTTTAGTGTCATAAATGACTTTTTGCAGTATGGGCACGTCTTTGATTTCTTAGGAACAAAAATAGGAGGAATTTTTTTACTTTGTTCTTTTGTGGCGCCATCCGCCAACCCTTTCCTTAAACCATCGTTGACTAGTTTGATAAAACGAAACGGTTTATCCTGATGATTTTGTTTGTGATGCCTCTGTATCTGCATGTAACTGAAACATACTAAATCACAGAGAGAACATTGCATCATATACCCACAGTTTTTAGGTGTTTCTTGGTTATTTTCATTGTCAATGCTTGTCTTTAATATACCATTTTCTTCACTACCTGTAGAGTCAGTTTTTTCCTTATGAACATTATTGTCACTTGGACATTCATCATTTCGTTCATCGGTTACATTCACGATGGCTTCTTCTTGATAACTTCGTTTAACCGTTGATTGCTCTGACAAGCTGGAATTAACACTATCTAATGATTGATTATTTCCAGATGCTTCATCTGCCTGAAACGCATGATTAGATTTTGTTTCAACTAGATTTTTATCACATTCCTGTGCCCTGACCAGTTTTGGATCGTATGGATCTGAGTTATGTGAAGCAACATAATGACTGTAGCATTGCTTATATGAAGGAAACGTTTCTTGACAATGGTTACATTGCAACTGGTACAGAGGAAACCTGTGTGGATTGAGATGAAATTTTATATTGTGTCTCTTTTCACCGGCTTTGTCGGAAAACAAAGATCCACATATTTCACAAGTATAACGGCGATCCTGCTTAAATTCTTTCCAATCTCTTATTGATGCAGACTGACAGTACAAAACAGCGGTCACAGATTCAGTGCTTTTGTCTATTTTGACAGGTTTATTTAAAAGCAGTGGCTTCTCAATAACCTTATCATGTTGCATTTTGCAATGTTCTTTGCAATCTTCTATTGATGGAAAACCTTTTGAACAAATTCCACATGTAAATGATCTAATGTTTGTGTCATTACTACCGTTTACATTTACAGTAGCAGAACTGGTTCTGTGGCGATGTCTTATATGTGACCACAAGTCATACTTACGGTTATAGGACTTGAAGCATGAATCGCATTTAAACCTATTTTTCGAGGAATGATGGGTATTTTGATGTCGAATAAGATTTGTCTTGCTTTCATAATGCCTCTGACAAATGTTGCATTCAAATGTAAGGTTTTTCATGACATTGTTTTGTTTTAATGGTAAGTCACTATTTGTTGATGTTATAATTTCGGTCGGAGGCAAAGGTTCGACATTTTGGACTTCATTACTTTTGATAGTTTCACACACATGTTTTTTTAAACGTTCCTTCCTTGAAAAAGATTTCTGACAAACGTCACATCTGTATCTAACTCCAAGATGTATAGCATCAATGTGTCTTTTGAATTGATTTCTTCCAGCAAATGTTTTATTGCAAATATAACATGACAAGTTTAAGCTATTATGAGTTTCATGTTCGGTATTTGAATATCCGCATTCTTCGTAAACTGTCTTCTTATCATGTGATTGTATCGTTCTAGTATTCGTATTGCTTAACGATTCCTTGTCAATGTGTACGCTTCTCTTTTCTAAACGAATTGTCCTGCTATCCTGTTTTCGACGTTGATTTTTTATGGCAATATTATGTACTTCTCTCTTATGCCTAAGTATATGACTTTTCCAGCTAAAAAACATAGAGCATATTTCACACTTGTATTCTTTTCCAGAATGGGTAGTTTCTTTATGATATCTTAGACTCTGGTATGACTTACAAACTTTCTGACAAATCTCACATGAATGCGTAAATTTAGACGAACGTTGTGCAATATGTGATTGATGATGTTTGCTTTGAATGACCCCAGTCTCAGTATTGGTTCCTGTAATGGTATTTTTAACTCCAGGACTATTCACTTTTGTTGAATCTTTACAAGCACCTACTGCATCTTGTTGTAATAAAACAGTTTCGTTTGTGGTCACAGCAGTAGAACCTTCGTTACTGAACCCAACAGTCGAATTGAAGTTTTCATTATCTGTTACATTACTGTTATCTTGTGTTTCGAAAACTGACGATTGTATGGTTTTCTCAATTGCTTTGTCACCACAGTGATTTTCTGATGTGTTTGTTTTACCATGACTTCGACGTTGATCTTCAATGGCAATTTTATGTACAAGTCTTTTATGCCTTAGTACATGAGGTTTCCTTTTAAACAACTTTGAGCATATTTCGCATTCGTATTCATTTCCAGAATGCACTACTTCTTTCTTCAGTTTTGCAATATGTGATTGCTGATCTACGCTTTCAGTTACGGTTGTCTCAGTATGCGTTGATGGAATAGTATTTACGACCTCCGAATTATCTATTGTTGTTGAATCTTTAGATGTATTTGTTATAAGACGATTTGGACGTTGATTTTCTATGGCAATATTATGTACTTCTCTAGTATGCCTAATTACATTATGTTTCCAGCTAATCAACATAGAGCATATTTCACATTTGTATTCTTTTCCAGAATGGGCCGTTTTTTTATGATATCGTAGACTCGTGTATGACTTACAAACTTTCTGACAAATATCACATGAATGCGTTAATTTAGACGGACGTTGTGCAGTATGTGATTGTTGATGTTCGCTTTGAATAACCCCAGCCTCAGTATGTGTTTTTGTAGCGGCATTTTCTACTTCCGAATTGTTCATGGTTGTTGAATCTTTACAAGCAACTGCTACATCTTGTTGTAATAAAACAGTTTCGTTTGTGGTAACAGCAGCAGAACCGTCGTTACTGAACCCAACAGTTGAATTGAAGTTTTCATTATCTGTTACATTCCTGTTATCTTGTGTTTCGAAAACTGACGATTTCAGGGTTTTCTCAATTTCTTTGTTACCACAGCGATTTTTAGCTCTGTTTCTTTTACCACGATTTCGCCGTTGATCTTCTATGACAATATTATGTATATTTCTTTTATGCCTAAGTACATGACAATTCCTGCTAAACAGCTTTGAGCATATATCACATTTGTATTTCATTCCTTGACCAGCAGATCCCTGTGTCAACATCTTTCTCGTTTCAGAGTGAAGTGATTTATTATCATCGTTTTCATCATCTGATGACGACAACTCAACTTCTTTCGTGGGTGTGTACAAATCATCATTTTCAATTTCGTTGTATTCTTTCATGTGTTCGTTGTACTTCGGTTTACCCCTTCTTGTACGTAATGTCATCTTTTCAAGTTCACACTGATATTCTGTTTGTTGTTTATTATTATGTAGAGTTCTTTCCGAAGCATTCGATACACGGTTATCACAAATGCCATTTTCTAAAGCCATTGCCTGCACTTTCGTGTTTTTGTAATCTGTACTTAAGAATTTTTTTAGAATAGGCATTTGTTTTGCTGGACAATTGTTAAGGTGTGTATTTTCAAACATGGCCAAAGATTCGTTTGATTTTGACACAGGCACTTGGTTTTTGGATAAACTTTTTGGTTCAGAAGTTTGATTTCGAACTACATCCTCAGAAATATTTACATGATGTGGGTTTATATATTTCGTACTCATAATTCTATCTTGACGATTTACATAGTGTTCGATATGAATCTCACTTGGCTCTAGATTTAATTGGTCAAACTCTACTTTGTATACAATTTCATCTGTATTGGCATGTGTTCGTTTTTCGTGTGGTGTAATGAAATCGACCAGATTGTCTAATTCATTTTTGACTCTTTTGTCAGTTCCTCCTGGATTAATACAAGTCTCGTCGAGATCACTAATATCGTTTCTCTCGGCAGGAATCTGCTTCATTTCTGTTTCTCCTGTAACAGACTTATTACTTAGTCTTGTGGTAGAAATTTCATCAATTGTTTTCTCTGGTTCAGCCGTGATTCGTTCCTGTATTATGTGTACGGTAGCTGCGGTTGCAAGTTCTTCAAACAATTTTATTCTATTTACATCATATTCAGTATTGTTATTTTGATTTTGAATAGAACTTCTGCATTGGTCATATGGACGTATATATTCTACGCGAGAGTCTAAGGTTTTGTCATCCTCCAAGACAGTAAAATGTTCCACTTGTAAATTTTCCAAAGTTACCGTATGTTCCGGTATTGGGTGACTTTGGAATTTGATGGGGTCAGACAAATCATTCTGATAACAATTTATTTCCTGATTTTCAAGTAAACAACATGTACTGTTACGAATTGCACCTTTTTCTGAACTTGGGCAACAGAGTGTGTCTTGACGATCCTTTGATAAGGTTGGTGCATCCTCATTGGAGTTTGTATTATCATTATTAGAATAAAAAGGTTTAAGAGCTTCGCCAATGTCCATCCATTCTTCTTCATCTAGTGGTTGACTTGGGGGTATCTTCGGATTACCTTCCGTCATCTTTGAAAAGCTGGAATAAAAGATAAACCAATTCGATATACAAGTGTTATTCGTTAATCCAGAATATTGTATCAAATGGCCAATATTGTCTTACATGTATCAAGTTGCGGTATACAATAACTTAATTTCTATTTGGTATGTTGAAATAAAGTATAATTAATCAAGTTTTATTTTGATTTAATTAGAGCAGGCATACAAGTCTTGTTAACTCACTGTTTTAAATCAACACGAGACAATGTATTTTACTAAGTTGAGGGAAGTTTGGCGCCGTTAACATTATGGTCTACCCCATCATTTTTTTTAAATGTCTATACCAAGTAAAGACCATTCCGGTGTGTTTTTGTCTTGATTTTTTTAACATGTTTGATTTTATTTTCCAAGTTCGGTAGTTTTTCTGTTACCTTCATTGGCATACTGCAAAGCTACATTGTGTGTTTTTGTGGACTGTCAGCACGTTCTAATTATTTCATTTAGAGTATTGGAATTGAGTAGAGGTCACATCTTGAAGTATGCTTAAAGATACATATAGAAATTTAAAAGGCTGACAATCTTACATGTAATAGAGAAATCATGATTTCTGTTGAGTTGTTTTTGTGTTTATTCGTGCTGCTCTCGTTTATGTTGACGTTAGACATTCGAATACCCCATTGTTGCCTCTTGGCTTCCTGCATCCGAATGTATGCAGTTTTTACATAAATTTTTATTTTAAGAAACATATTGAAATTTGAAATATACCTATATTTCAATTCTTAGGTCCATTTCACATATGTTCCCCATTTGATTAAAGAATTGGTAGTTAGAAACATACGTTTAACTACTTAGATATTGTTGTTACGAGTTGGAGAAACAAGAATAGAAGAATATTGGAAAACATATTATCTTTTCCTAATTTTGTTAATATTATTAGTAGTTAAATACAAGCTACACCGAGCACAGCATGATACGACCGCGACATTTCGAAAAAAAGAGGCCAAATATAGATTGACAAATGCTTGGACACATGCAGCCCTTGGTGAAGTCACAAAGCTTTTGGAATCATGCATTCTGTCACAGTGTGGTGGACTTTTTTATATAGTAATACCAACTTTAATGGAAACCTAATATGACGCAGGTTCAACCTGATAAGCTCCCACAAATATTTAGTAGGGGAAGACATATTTGATTCTTAGGGGGGGTGGGTGGCAGTTTTTGTGAATAAATAATCTGGCGTACAAAAAAAATAGAAAAAAAATAATCTGGCCTCTACTTTCGAGAGAAAAAAATATGTCCCAAGATTCTTTAGTATGCTAAAAATAAATAATTTCGGCACAAAACGGCGGAAAATAAATTTTCTAACCCGCACAATTTTGGAAATAAATATATTCTCACAAGAACAAAACAGCAGACCCTCCTTTCAAATTCAAATGGTTGTCAAATAACAGCAAAAAAATGCAAGCTTTTCTCGAAGCTTTTGCATGGTTTTTAAAAGGAGTGCACCTGCAAACAGAACAAGGAAGTGTTTTTTTCTCAAACTAAAATGACGTCATAATATATGACAAAAAAGACGATTGTATCGGACGTCATAGAGGACACCTTTATTTTTAAAGAGTTTCTACTTTCATTTTTGAATGTAAAGTTTAGAGACAAAAATTAAAAAAAACAATATCATTTTCTGAGACACTACATGGACAAGGTTATAATTGTATGACTGCAGAAATATTTCGGTAGAATAATCATTTAGTTGACATGATTGTACAATACGCTTTTTGACTCTGTGTTGTTCCACGAAAACTAGAATGACAGTTTCCCGCCATTCTGTCATTTTGTTTTGAATAATCATGACGTCAATCAAATATATAGCGCCTTCATTAAAAAAATCTTTAGATTCATCTCTATAGCTAGAAACATTCATAATATTCATATTAATACAATATTTACGTATTTTAATTTTAGAAATACAAAATAAATTTTGCATTCCGTGCAATTGGTTGCGGATATGTCGACTAGCTTATACCTATTCCGTTTAAATGCATCATAGTACGTATACTCAGGCAATTTAGCTTCCACAATGCGGGAGCTTATTATAAATTGTATTTTTGGCCCCTTTGACCCCTCATTTCTTAAAACCGGTAGGAAATATTTAAAATTTGATTGATAAAACAGGCAGGGAATTCCCCAAGAATTTCAATGACAAAAATATTTTCAAAATCGGACTACAACAAAAAAAGTTATTTTTTTGGGCCTTGTCCGACTATGACTCCTGTTGTAATGTAAGAGTAACCGTGCAAGATAATGAAATTATTGACACATTTAGTTGACAGAATTTTTAAGGTATACAAAGACAATAAAATTATCAAAATCAGATTAACAATAAGGGTTCTACTGCACTTTTGTTTTAACATTCATTTAACCCTTTTTAACCCCTTTTCCATGAACGGGTAGGGCTCACAATCCCTAAATGAACAAGAGGCTCCCAGGAGCCTGACTACATATATACACATATTTTGTAGACATTATTATGCTTAACCATATGGAATTTAAGTTTCTGAAATATCTTGTTTAGTTTTCAAGAAATAGGGCTTAATAAGTGCAAAATTTGGCAAAAATTTCGACAAAGGGCAATAACTTCCACATCAGCAGTCGAATCTTTTTCAAAATTTCAGGACATGTAGATCTTAATATGCTGATCACTTTTGACTCTGTACAATTTTGATATCTGTAACCATTTTTGAGTTATTAGCAAAAAACTGCATGTTCTATTTTTAGCCAAGGCGGCCATATCTTTTGACGAATCAAAAATCGAAACGATAGAATTGTAGCATATATGCTATTAAACATGTGTGCCAAGTTAATCTTGGAAATTCAGGTGAAAAGTAATGAAAAATGGTATAATTTGACGCTCTAAGGGTCATAACTCCCCAGAAAATGGTCCTACAGCTTTGACCTAGTAACATGAAATGTAGATATGGATATGCTAAATCATATGCAATTTGAATTTTTGAAATATCTTGTATAGTTTTTGAGATATAGGGCTAAATACATGAAAAAATTGAAAAAATACAGAACAAGAGGCTCCCAGGAGCCTGAATCGCTCACCTGAACTACACAGACACATATATTTTGTAGATATTATTGTGCATAACCATATACGATTTAAATTTCTGAAATATCTTGGTAAGTTTTCAAGATATTGGGCTTGATAAGTGCAAAATTTGGCATAACTTAGGAACAAGAGGCTCCCAGGAGCCTGAATCGCTCACCTGGTCATAATGTCAACCCTTTGAAGACTTTGGTATAGCTAAATGAGCTGAATGTTTAAGCAATAAAAAGCTTTTCTCTATCTGTAATAGTTTTCATTCCAAAGCAAAAAACACTATTTTTCACCTTTAAAGGGCCATAACCCCTTAAAGGGGTCATCTGACAACTTCGACCCTAAAAAGACATTTGTAGAGCTAATTAAGCTGAACATTTAAGCAAGCAACATCTTTTCTCTATCTGCAAAAGTTTTCTTTCTTTAGGCCAAAAACTCTATTCTTTGCCTTTAAGGGGCTGTAACCCCTACAAGGGGTCATCTGACAACTTCAACCCTATGGAGGCTTGTGTAGAGCTAAACGAGCTGAACATTTAAGCAAGCAACAACTCTTCTATATCTGCAAAAGTTTTCATCCTATAGGCCAAAAACTCTAATTTTTGCCTTTAAGGGGCCGTAACCACTATAAGGGGTCATCTGGCAACTTTGACCCTATGGAAACTTTTGTAGAGCTAAATGAGCTGAACATTTAAGCAAGCAACAACTTTTCTTTATCTGCAATAGTTTTCATTCCATAGACCAATAAAAAGCTACGCCGAGCGCAGCATGATACGACCGCAACAAGTTGAACCCTGTACGTTGGAGGCCAAGTATGGATAGTCCATTGCTTTGGTCACATGAAGCCCATGGTGGACTTACAAAGCTTTTTGACACATGCATCCTGTGGTGGACTTAAAAAGGCATTTTTGACACATTTATATTTACATCAACATCTAATACAAAAAGCCTTATTTATATACATGTATTAATTTACAATTTTGGCCCTTTGACTCCTAATTTCTCAAAAACAGTAAAAATATTGCAAATCCGATTAATAAATAAGGCAGAAACATTCACAAGGAATCCAATGAAAAAAAGATTTTGAAAATCGGACCACAAATAAAAAAGTTGATCTTATGGGCGTGGCCTGTCTTTAGCCTCCCTGTAGCAATGTAATGTTGAAATACATATCAAAATCATTGACACATTAAGTAGATAGAATTGAATGATGAATTAAATAAAAAAAGAATTTAAACATTCTACAACAGGTTTATCAATGCACCCGTTTTAGCCCTTTTTGGCCCTTTTTTCTAAAACAGAAGGGACCACAAACCCCAAATACAAAACCAACATTCCTTTAGTGGATATAATCAGCATATTAAAACTTCATAACAATTGGCAGGCCCACTACAACTTAATTTTTGGTTTAAATGACAAACTTTTAAAAACGGCGTTTTTGGCCCCTTTGACCCCTAAATTCTCAAAAACGGTAAGAGATATTGCAAATCTGATTGAAAAACGCAGGCAGGGATTTTCACAAGGATTCCAATGAAAAAAAGATTTTGAAAATCGGACAACAAATAAAAAAGTCGATTTTTTGGGTGTGTCCCCTTTTTGACCCCCAGTAGCAATGTAACGGTACAAGATACATCAAAGCCGTTGATACATTTTGTTGACAGAATTGATTGAGGAATACAATAAAAAAATAATGATCAAAATCGGATGAAAATTTAACATTCTACAGACGTTTTGTCAATATACCCATTTTTGTCCCTTTTGGCCCTTTTCTCTTAAACGGTAGGGGCCAGAAACCCCAAATGCAATACCAACCTTCCTTTAGTGGTTATAAACATCATATCAAAATTTTATAACAATTGGTCAACCACAACTCAAGTTATCGCACGGAAACCAAAGTGTCTACAGACGACGACGACGACAACGACGACGACGACGACGACGACGACAACGACATCGCCATAACATAATACGATCGCAAAAATTTTGCGGTCGTATAAAAACACTATTTATTGCCTTTAAGGGGCTGTAACCCCTATAAGGGGTCATCTGACAACTTCGACCATATGGAGACTTGTGTAGAGCTAAATGAGCTGAACATTTAAGCAAGCAACAGCTTTTCTCTATCGCAATAGTTTTCATTCTATAGGCCAAAAACACCATTTTTTGCCTTTAAGGGGCCGTAATCCCTATAAGGGGTCATCTGACAACTTCGACCTTATGGAGGCTTGTGTAGAGCTAAACGAGCTGAACATTTAAGCAAGCAATAGCTTTTCTCTATCTGCAATAGTTTTCATTCTATAGGCCAAAAACTCTATTTTTTGCCTTTAAGGGGCCATAACCCCTATAAGGGGTCATCTGACAACTTTGACCCTATGAAGACTTTTGTAGAGCTAAATGAGCTGAACATTTAAGCAAGCAACAGCTTCTCTCTATCTGCAATAGTTTTCATTCTATAGGCCAAAAACATGAAAAAAATGATATTTTTCACCTTTAAGGGGCCATAACTCCCATAAGGGGTCATCTGACAACTTCGACTCAAAGAAGACTTTTGAAGAGCTTTTGATGCTGAAGCAGTAGCGTGGCATCAGATTTCATCTATCTCTTATACTTTTTGATTTACAAGCCAAAAACAGTAGTCTGACCCCCCCTGGTCTATTTTTAGCAACAGCGGCCATGTTTTTCGACGAATCAAAAATCCCCACATCAGTTCTGTGGGGGATACCCTAAAGTACCACCAGACCAAATTTGGTTTGAATCTGTGCAGCCGTTTCAGAGGAGAAGAAGTTTGAAGAAAAGTTAACGACGACGACGACGACGACGACGGACGCCAAGTGACGGCAATAGCTCACATGGCCTTTGGCCAGGTGAGCTAAAAAGGGCAATAACTCCTACATCAGCAGTCAGATCTTTTCCAAAATTTCAGCACAGGTAGATCTTAATATGCTGATCTTTTTTTATTCTTGCACAATTTTGATATCTGAAACCATTTTTGAGTTATTAGCAAAAAAATGCAATTTACCCCTATGTTCTATTTTTAGCCATGGCGGCCATGTTTTTTCCAGAATCAAAAATCTGAACAATAGAGTTGTAGCATATAAGCTATTTAACAAGTGTGCCAAGTTAAAATGCAGTTAGTCTTACGGTGTCAGACAAGTTAATCTTTGAAATTCAGGGAAAAAGTAATGAAAAATGGTAAATTTTGTTGTTTTAAGGACAATAACTCCTAAAAGAAATGATCCTACAGCTTTGATCTAATACATGAAATGTAGATCTTGATGTGCTTATGCAATTCAAATTCTTGAAATATCTTGTATAGTTTTCAAGATATATGGCTAAACAAGTGAAAAATTTTGAAAAAAAAAACAGAAAAAGGGCAATAACTCCCACATCAGTTGTTGGATCTTCTTGAAACTTCCATAGCAGGTAGATCTTGAGATGCTGATCACTTTTGTCTCCCATCAGAATTTTGATATCTGTTACCATTTTTGAGTTATTAGCAAAAAATATGTTCTATTTTTAGCCATGGCGGCCATATTTTTTGACGAATCAAAAATCTGAACAATGGAATTGTAGCATATGTGCTATTAAACAACTGTGCCAAGTTTGGTTAAAGTTGGATATATGGTGTCGGACAAGTTAATCTTTGAAATTCAGGGGAAAAGTAATGAACAAGAGGCTCCCAGGAGCCTGAATCGCTCACCTGACATATGTGCCTGAAGTAAAGGTTATAAGGCAAAATCTATTTAACGTTGAAAGGGTCATAAGATTAATAAGGGGGTCATCTGACAATATGGTTGATCTAAAGGTGCTGATCACTTTTGTTCTCAATCAAAATCTAAAAATCTGTCACCCTTTTTGAGTTATTTGCAAAAAAATGCAGTTTAACCTAATGTTCTGTTTCTAGCCACAGCGGCCATGTTTTACAACAAATCAAAAATCCCCACGACAGTTCTATACACCTAATAATAATAAACAACAATACCAAGTTTGGTTCCATTTGAACTTAAAGTGTCAGAGGAGTTAACATGTTCAATATAAGGAAAGGAAGTTAAAATGCTCAATTTTGACGTTCCAAGGGCAATAACTCCTCAAAGGAATGGTCCTACAACGTTGACCCTGTTACAAATTTTGTAGATCTTGATGCGCTTAACAATATGCAATTTAAATTTCTCAAATATCTTGTATAGTTTTCAAGATATTGAGCTAAACAGGTGCAACATTTGCAAAAAATCCACAAAAAGGGCAATAACTCCTAAATGGGTTGTTGGATTTTCTTCAAAATTTCAGAGCTGGTAGATCTTAAGGTGCTGATCACTTTTGTTTCCAATCAAAATTTTGAAATATGTCACCGTTTTAGAGTTATTTGCAAAAAACTGCCATTTACCCCTATGTTCTATTTTTAGCCACAGCGGCCATGTTTTACGACCAATCAAAAATCCCAACATTAGTTCTATACACCCAATGCTAATAAACAATTATACCAAGTTTGGTTCCATTTGGACTTAAAGTGTCAGAGGAGTTAACGTTTTCAATGTAATGAGGAAATGCTGTTAAAATGCTAAATTTTGACGCTCTAAGGGCAATAACTCCTAAAAGGAAAGGTCCTACAACGTTGACCCTGGTACATATTTTGTAGATCTTGATGTGTTTAACAATATGCAATTTAAATTTCTCAAATATCTAGAATAGTTTTCAAGATATTGAGCTAAACAGGTGCAAAATTTGCAAAAAAATCCACAAAAAGGGCAATAACTCCTACATGGGTTGTTGGATTTTCTTCAAAATTTCAGAGCTGGTAATTCTTAAGGTGCTGATCACTTTTGTTTCCAATCAAAATTTTAAAATCTGTCACCGTTTTAGAGTTTTAATAACTCCTACATCGGTTGTTGGATCTTCTTGAAAATTTCTAGACAGGTAGATCTTGAGGTGCTGATCACTTAAACCCTATGCCAGAATTTTGATATCTGTTACTGTTTTTGAGTTATTTGCAAAAAACTGTAATTTGACCCCCCTGTTCTATTTTTAGCCATGGCGGCCATGTTATTTTACGAATCAAAAATCCGAACGATAGTTTTGTAGGCCATACCCTAAAGATCAACTACACCAAGTTTGGTTTCAATTGGACTTATGGTGTCAGAGGAGTTAACGTTTGAAAAAGTTTACGGACGGACGACGGACGGACGACGGACGCCAAGTGACGCCAATAGCTCACATGACCCTTCGGGTCAGGTGAGCTAAAAAAGGCCAATAACTCCTACATCGGTTGTTGGATCTTCTTACAAAGTTCATGGAAGGTGGATCTTGAGGTGCTGAACACGTTAACCTATACCATAATTTTGATATCTGTCACCGTTTTTGAGTTAATTGCCAAAAAAAAACCCTGCAATTTACCCTTATGTTCTATTTTTAGCCATGGTGGCAATGGTTTTTAACGAATCAAAACTCCAAACGATAGAATTGTAGCATATATGCTATTAAACATGTGTGCCAAGTTTATATGCAGTTGGTCAAGTTAATCTTTGAAAATCAGTGGAAAAGTAATGAAAATTGGTAAATTTTGACGCTTAAACTCCTAAAAAAGGTCCTAAAGCTTTGACCTAATTACATGAAATGTAGATCTCGCTGTGTTCAATCATATGCAATTTGAATTTTTGAAATATCTTGTATAGTTTGCAAGATATAAGGCTAAATAAGTGAAAAATTTTGATAAAAAAACAGAAAAGGACAATAACTCCTACATCAATTGTTGGATCTACTTAAAAAATTCAGAGCAGGTAGATCTTGAGGTGCTGAACACTTTTACCTTTCCCAAAATTTTGATATCTGTCACCATTTTTGAGTTATTTGCAAAAAAACTGCAATTTACCCCTATGTTCTATTTTTAGCCATGGCGGCAATGGTTTTTAACGAATCAAAAATCCAAACGACAGAATTGTAGCATAAATGCAATTAAACATGTGTGCCAAGTTTATATGCAGTTGGTCAGATGGTGTCAGACAAGTTAATCTTTGAAAATCAGGGGAAAAGTAATGAAAGATACTAGTAAATTTTAACGCTTAAAGGGCCATAAATCCTAAAAAAAATGGTCCTACAGCTTTGACCTAATTACATGAAATGTAGATCTTGATGTGTTCAATCATATGTAATTTGAATTTTCGAAACATCTTGTATAGTTTGCAAGATATAAGGCTAAATAAGAGAAAAATTTTGAAAAAAAAAACAAAAAAAGGACAATAACTCCTACATCAATTGTTGCATGGATCTTCTTAAAAAATTCAGAGCAGGTAGATCTTGAGGTGCTGAACACTTTTATCCCTGCCAGAAGTTTAATATCTGTCACCGTTTTTGAGTTATCAGCAAAAAAACTGCAATTTACCTCTGTGTTCTTTTTTTAGCCATTGCGGCCATGTTTTTTAACGAATCAAAAATCCAAACGATAGTTTTGAAGCACATAATTATGCCAATTAACAAATGTACAAAGTTTGGTTGCAACTGGACCTATGGTGTCAGACGAGTTAACGCTTGAAAAAAAGCTAACGGACGGACGACGGACGGACTGATGGACGACGAACGCCAAATGACGGCAATAGCTCACATGACCCTTCGGATCAGGTGAGCTAAAACGGAAGCTTTCTCCAATGGTTATAAAAATCATATAATGAAAACTGCATAATTTATATCGAAATGGGTATACAACTATTAATTTTGTTATGCTGTATATGCATATTTCAAGTAGTAACCTCTCATCAGCAGCATTTGAATCAAAACATTGGAAGGTCAAAACCAGAATTATTATAAGAAAAGTGGTCAGAACCAAAATATTCGAACAGGGAAGCCCTATCCAGCACCGAGGATATCGACCATGTCCAGTACAAGGAAAGAAAACCGGTGCTTTAAAAATTTTGAATTTTACGATAAAAAATTCTAATGACAAAAATATTAGAATTTATTGGTAAATTCGTGTCAGACAACTCCGACGACAACCCTCGGGCACCTCTGGTCCACCAGCAGCTGTTAATGACCCAGTGGTTCAAAATACACCAAAGCAGGCTTTCCACAGATGGGTGTTAGTTTCCCAAATTTGGCTAGGGTTGAAAATATAGAAAATTTAACAAAACCTGTTGCTATGGTTACCTAATATTATATTATATATTTCTATTTGAAAAAATGTGGTATTTGGCACTTCTCCAAAATTTTGATACATAATTTAGTGTTGCTAGCTTTAAATGTAAACAACATGGCTGTTGCAGAGGGAAACTAGGATGGTGTATTTTTAGGTAATTTTTTATGCTTTAAAATAAAAACTTTTTATGGCCCTTAAGATAGCGCAAAATCAAAACGGCGATGACCCAGGTTGAGGCTATTTTTCTCAAAATTAAACATCTGCTCTACAGAAAACTGAAATAAAATGTCAACATATTTGGGAAGAACAGTGTTCAAATGTCATGCAAAAAAAGTCTATTGACACTGTTTTTTCAGGTTTTTTGAAGCAAATTATTGCTGTTTCCATGGCAAAAGTGTAATGCAAAGTTTCTATTTTTATACATAATGACCACTTTTTCTCAAAGTTTGTTTATTTATGAACCACTTGATGTATACATGTAGCTATGCCAGAAAAACAGTTGAATCGCTACAGATATCTAAGTAAAGGGGGTCCTGCCCCATAAGAAAAAGCAGGGCTATCTGCGGAGCGCTGGCAAAACAGGTTTTAAACTGGTAATTGTATTACGCTGTATATTGATACGCCAAAAAGTAACCTCTCATCGGAAGCATTTGTATCAAAAACATTGGAAGGGCAAAAACCAAAAGTGTTGAACGACAAAACTTTTAAAATACGCAGTTTTGGCCACTTAGACCCATAATTTCTCAATAAGACGCTACAGCGAGCGCAGCATGATACGAACGCAACATATTTAACCTTGTACGTTTGCGGCCCAATATGGATTGTCAAAGGCTTTGGACACATGCATCCCATCGGGGACTAACAAAGCTTTTTGACACATGCGTTCTTTGGTGGACTTTCTTTCAATGCATATTTGAATTTTTAATAAACATTTATACCAACCATCAAGGTTTTGGCCCCTTTGATTCCTAATTTCCCCAAAATGGTAGGAGGTATTGCAAATCTGATTGAAAATTCCAGGCAGGGATTTTACAAGGATTCCAATGAAAAAAAAGATTTTGAAAATCAGACCACAGGTGGAAAAGTCGATTTTGGGGTGTTCCCCTTTTTTATTCCGGTGCAAGATACTTAAAAAGGGTCAATACATTTTCTTGACACAATTAATTGAGGAATGCAATGAAAATAAAATGGACAAAATTGAATGAAAAATAAATCTTCTACAGCAGTTTTGTTTAACATCGGTTTTACCCATTTTGACCCCATTTTCTCTTAAACGGTAGGGGTCACAATCCCTTCATGCATGAGGAAATATTCAAAAAGTGGTTAGAAACATTATTTCAAAACAATGTAACAGTTGGTTAGACCACATCAACTAAAACTGTTGAATGTAACCATTTGCGGAAATTAGCGTTTTTGACCCCTTTGAACCCTAATTTCTCAAAAACAGTAGGAGATATCGCAAATCTGATTGAGAAGAGCAGGCAGGGATTTTCACAAGGATTTTAATGAAAAAAATGTTATTAAAATCGAACCATATAAATAAAAAATAATTTTAAAAAAGTTGATTTTTGGGGGCGTGGTCCAACTTTAACCCCTTGTAGAAAAGTTACGGGGCTAAATACATAAAAAAGGTTGTCACATTTAGTTGACAGAATTTATTGAGCCCGTGTGAGTTAAAAATTAATATATAGGTCTTTGTCGCATTTAGAAGAAAAAAAATTCAACAACAAATTGGCATTCCTATTGACACAAATAGGCACTCCTCGCCGGTTTGTTTTTATACTCTTACAAGACTGAATTTCTTCAAAAACTCGTAAAGAACAAGAAGATGAGAGAGCAATTGTCATGATGGATTCATTTAATATATACTCAAAAGTTAAAGATTAAGGAAACCAACGAATCCAATTGCTTCACATCATTCTTGGATTTGCATTTCGAATATGACAAGGATGGTCATCTCAGTACATAAATTTAAGATAAAAGAGACAACTTTTTTTTTCAAATTCTTAATTTCCCTTCCCTTGAAAGCAACATACCTACCTCACCTGTAAAACGGTGTTTATATTTCACAACTTATTCGATATGCCAGGGCTTGTACAATTTTTTCTGATATCCCCGCTTTCACCATGTTCACGACTTCTAATAGTATGCAATGTACTAAATATAGTTTTACAGCAAACAGGATATAAATGTTTGATTGATCCAACAAGAGGCTCCCAGGAGCCTAAATCGCTCACCTGGTCTTGATGTCAACCCTATATTTTGAAGAGCTAAATTAGCTGAACATTTAAGCAAGTAACAGTTTTTCTTGATCTACTATAGTTTTCATTCTATAGGCCAAAAACACGAAAAACCGTTTTTTTAGGGGTCGTAACCACTATAAGGGTCATCTGACAACTTCGACCCTATGGATGGAGACTTTTATAGAGCTTTCTGCACTGAACATTTAAGCAAGCAACAGCTTTTCTCTATCTGCTATAGTTTTCTTTCTAAAGGCCAAAAACATGAAAAAACATCATTTAAGGGGCCGTAACCCCTATAAGGGGTAATCTGACAACTTCGATCCTATGGAGACTTTTGTAGAGCTTTCTGCACTGAACATTTCAGCAAGAAACAGCTTTTCTCTATCTGCTATAGTTTTCTTTCTATAGGCTAAAAACATGAAAAAACATCATTTTAGGGGCCGTAACCCCTATAAGGGGTCATCTGACAATTTCGACCCTATGGAGACTTTTGTAGAGCTAAATGAGCTGAACATTTAAGCAAGCAACAGCTTCTCTCTATCTGCAATAGTTTTCATTCCATAGGCCAAAAACATGAAAAAAACATTATTTCAGGGGCCGTAACCCCTATAAGGGGTCATCTGACAACTTCGACCCTATGGAGACTTTTGTAGAGCTAAATGAGCTGAACATTTAAGCAAGCAACAGCTTTTCTCTATATGCAATAGTTTTCATACTATAGAGCAAAAACATGAAAAAACGATATTTTTCACCTTTAAGGGGCTGTAACCCCTATAAGGGGTCATCTGAAAACTTTGACCCTAGGAGACTTTTGTAGAGCTAAATGAGCTGAACATTTAAGCAAGCAACAGCTTTTCTCTATATGCAATAGTTTTCATACTATAGAGCAAAAACATGAAAAAACGCTATTTTTCCCCTTTAAGGGGCTGTAACCCCTATAAGGGGTCAACTGACAACTTCGACCCTATGGAGACTTTTGTAGAGCTAAATGAGCTGAACATTTAAGCAAGCAACAGCTTTTCTCTATATGCAATAGTTTTCATACTATAGGGCAAAAACATGAAAAAACGCTAGTTTTCACCTTTAAGGGGCTGTAACCCCTATAAGGGGTCATCTGACAACTTGGACCAAATGGAGACTATTGTAGAACTTTTGATGCTGAAGCAGTATGGTGGCATCAGATTTCATCTATCTCTTATACTTTTTGATTTACAAGCCAAAAACAGTAGTCTGACCCCCCTGGTCTATTTTTAGCAACGGTGGCCATGTTTTTCGACGAATCAAAGATCCCCACATCAGTTCTGTGGGGGATACCCTAAAGTACCACCAGACCAAATTTGGTTTGAATCTGTGCAGCCGTTTCAGAGGAGAAGAAGTTTGAAGAAAAGTTAACGACGACGGACGACGACGACGGACGCCAAGTGATGGCAATAGCTCACATGGCCTTTGGCCAGGTGAGCTAAAACTGAGGTGTAGGTAATCATCGAGTTCGAATTCAAGTTAGAGCTTGTTCGATTTACGATTCGATATCGAGTTTAAATTCAAGTTAGAGTTGTATCCCACAATACATCGATCATTATATTCATATCAATTTTGTAACCAATTATTGGCAACCTATGAGTAATAGTTGCAATACATGTAAGTGAACGAAAAGTGAGGCAGATTTTTTTTTTCGATAAACAGGAAGTAGATGCCCAGTGTGTCCAAAAATTATCCCTCAATACGGTATATCCGTATCAAGCTATTTTACCCGATATCAGCAGTGACCAGGTTATGAGCAAATGAAATTCGAAACGGAATAAGAGAGGGGCGGATTTATTATTTTTTTTAAGTTTTCGGTAAACATGAAGTATATGTCCGATGGATCCAAAAAACAAATCCCACGATACATCATATTCATATCAAGCTTGTTACTATAATCTTTATTTGTCAAGAAATCAACATTTAAATGATTTGTGACATAATTATATACATATATGACAATAAACAAAAAAAGACAACATCAAGTCTTTGAGTCTCCTGTCCTCAGTTCTGATAACTGTTTTATAAAGGAGGCAAGACTCTGAGTTTGCCTAAAATTTGTTAAGGATAATATTTTGGTTAAATTATATAGTTCAGAATGGTCAAAGTTTATTTCATAGTCTTTAAAAAGAATTTTTCTATAAATTTTGTTATGGTCACAATGAAGAAAAAAGTGGAGCTCATCATCAATACTATTTTGATTTTTACAATAATTACAAAAACGTTGATCTCTAGGAATTTTTTTATATCGTCCTTGTTCAATTTCAAGAAAGTGGTCAGATATTCTAAATTTTGCTATATTTTTGCGTGTTTCAAAGTCATAATGAGATAAATAGTGTTCTTTTCCAAGATCTGTTTTTAAAGATTTATATAGGAATAATTTATTTTGTTCATTTAAGTTTTTAATCTTATTGTTAGCCATATTATCGTAATATTCAGAAATTTCACTTTTTACATATGCTTTGACTGATTTTAAATTTTTAGATGTTTTACATGAATTTATTTTATTTACATCAATATCAGTGTCAGAGATGATGTCTTTTATATAAGTAACCCATGAGTAGATATGCTCAGAATCTAATGTCTTGCACAGATCAAAACTCTCTTTCAATAGAGGATTAATGTTAGTAGTATGTAATCTGGCATAATATAAAAGTGACTGAATTTTAATAGATTTTTCTATTAAGTATCAGTAATCTAGGAATAATAGTTGCCAAATTATAAGCAAATGGAATTAAAGTGTGACGAAAAAAAAGTTTTCGGTAAACAGGAATTAGATGTCTATTTGATCTAAATCATATCTAATTTGGCATCAATTCATGTCCATAAAAAGCTTGTCAACAAATATGAACTTTGAACATAGAGCTTATCATCTTATAGTAGATTTGTTATAAGTAGATGAATTATGAGTAAACAACTAGAGGCTCCCAGGAGCCTGAATCGCTCACCTTGTATTCGATGATACTTATATGCTGGATATTTCATTAAAGGACTGCTACTCTGTGGAATTATCAATTTTAATGTTCTAAGGGAAACAACTCCTATCAAGAAAGGTCTTACAACTTTGACCCCATTACATAATTTTTAGATCTTTATGTGCTTAACCATATGCAATTTAAATTTTTCAAATATCTTGTATTGTTTTCAAGATATAAGCCTAAAAAGAGCAAAATTTGAAAAAAAAAAACAAGAAAAAGGGCAATAACTCCTACAACCATTGTAAGATCTTCTTCAAAACTTCAGGGCAGGTAGATCTTTATGTGCTGATCATTATTATCCAAATAGAATTTTAATATCTATTACCATTTTTGAGTTATTTGCAAAAAACTGCAATTTACCTTATGTTCTATTTTTAGCCATGGCGGCCATGTTTTTTGTCGAATCCAAATTTCGAACGATAATTTTGTAGACCACATACTATTGAACAACCCTACAAAGTTTCATTTCATTTGACTAAGCAGTTTCAGAGAAGAAGATTTTTGAAAAGTTGAACAAAAAACTGTGAAAATGGTCAATTTTTACAATCCAAGGGGTATAACTCCTAAAGGAATGATCCTACAACTTTGACTCTGTTACAACTTTTGTAGATCTTGATGTGCTTAGTCATATGCAATTTAAATTTTTGAAATATCTTGTATAGTTTTCAAGATATAGGGCTGAATAAGTAAATTTTTTGAAAAAAATCCAGAAAAAGGGCAATAACTCCTACATCGGTTGTTGGATCTACTTGAAAATTTCTGGGCAGGTAGATCTTGAGGTGCTGATCACTTTAACCATATGCCAGAATTTTGATATCTGTTACCGTTTTTGAGTAATTTGCAAAAAACTGCAATTTACCCCTATGTTCTATTTTTAGCCATGGCGGCCATGTTTTTTGTCGAATCAAAATTTCGAACGATAATTTTGTAAAGGACATACTACAGAACAACCCTACCAAGTTTCATTACATTTGGCCAAGCGGTTTCAGAGAAGAAGATTTTTGAAAAGTTGAACGACGGACGACGGACGACGGACGCCAAGTGATTGCAAAAGCTCACATTGCCTTCGGCAAGGTGAGCTAAAAAGCGTCCGGGACGGAACTACGGAGGGACATATGTCAAACAGTATACCCCTCTTCTTCGAAGTGAGGGTATAAAAACACCCAATTAAAACACATTTATAATATATTTAGCCCATGCTGATGCTCCGTAGCAAATATCAATAGGCTGTGATAAAAATTTACTAGGAGAGCTGTTACAGAATTTTTTTCAGGCTGGCCGCCGCCCGCCGCCGCCATCCGCCCGCCCGTGAGATATCTTCATTTAAATACCCGGATATTCAGTCCTGATATTCCATCAATACGAAATTAAACTAACAAATAACATTAAAAACATCCCAAATTATACTATTAAAATGTCAAATTTTTAAATGACCCTTTTAAATCTAAACTGGCCTTATTAATTTTCTCAATTCATCAGTCCTATAGCATGGCTTCAAAGCGGCCTAAACTTGTATGATTAACTGTAAACTTACCTAACTTATTTCTATTATCAAATAAAAATAAGTAATAGACAACATGATACAAAGAGCTGAACATGAAAAAAAATAAACTGATCTGTTAAAAATATATCAAGCTTTACCCCCTCCCCCCCCCAAAAAAAAAAACAATACGAAAAAATAAATGTGTTGCATTGATTTCAAGTCATGCATGTTGTAGTTGTAATATAAAATATGTAACTTAAAAGTATTTCAGAACACTTACCTGTAAAAGAAGTTTTAAACTTCCACACTGTAAACTTCAAGTTCAGCCATACACTCACCTCTTAGACCTAAAATTTAAATGTAATTGTCATGAAAGTTTGTTATAAATTAACAACTCTTTTGTGTCAAATTATATATTGATAATTGTGTCAAACATAACGACAAGATAGAAATACACTTGAGGCCCTTAACGCCTGCTAATTTTACAAACATCAAACTAACATGACATCATGTTTTTTAATGATTGATAGCTGTGCACTGATACTCGTTTGATGTCCTTAGAGATTTCTTTCCAATAAATATCTTTATTTCCTCTTATGCAGAGATTCACATATAAATACATGCAGTATGCTGACATTAATTCAAAAATATGACCCTATACCAAGTGGCGGATACAGTGGGAGGGACGAAAATTTTGTTACTTTCTTGTAGACTTTCGGGAGGATTGATCTGGAACACCCCCTGTTTTCGTATACAGTGGATTGTACGGAACGCCCTTCGAAAGTTTCTTAATCCGCCCCTGGTACCATAAGAAAACGGTCCCATCCTAGCAGCTCCCTGGTTTTATGATATAAAATAAATTTGTTGACACTTTAAATAGGAAATTGACATCTACATCTATCAGGGGGATATTCCCCTTTTTTCCCCATGTCATTAGGGCATTGAGCTTGTGCTTAAACATATACATTTTGTACATGTAAATACATTCCACATCTGACGTTTTTCGAGGATTTTAAATACCATATTTATATTTAAATGACATCATGAATGACGTAAATGGTGTGGACGTTTACAGAAGCACCATACTACTGGCATGACTGACATGTATGAATGTATATTCACCATGTTCATTATTAAATCGAATAATTTAGCAGATTAAAAAATAGACTTTACATGTAATCAAATGCATATATAATTGTAAAATCTAATCTATTAATGATATTTTTTGTTTGGTTTTATGATCTTATTAATATTTGTGTGTTGTATGAAAAATAATTGTCTGTCATTTTATTATTGTAAAATGTGTTGTCATTTTGTCACGCTGATGGATTCTTGATTGGAGTAAAACATTTAAAAAACTTATAATATCGTATATCTTATTTAGAATATACATGTATATATAGAGGCATAAATAGGCATTATATGGTTATATCATATATTTAAGTGCAAATATAGTCTTTTTTAATGTGCATTATAGGACAAAGCACATAACCTATATCGCATACCCTATATTGCACCCCCTATATATCACCTCTAACCCTTATATCGCACCCCTTACCCTATATCGCATACCCTATATCGCACCCACAAAATATCAATATTTTATTCTATATGATATATCATATAATGAACATTACATGGAAAAATCTGAATCACATGCTCGGGCCGTTGGCCCTCATCTCGGGTAAATACAGCATATGATACAGATTTTGCCATGTATTATTCAGTATGAATATCTTAGAGCTTAAAGAAGGTAACATACATGACATAGAAAACAAGAGTTTATATTTATATACGCTATCATGCTTTAGGAATATGTAATTATTAAAAACGAAAGAATATTGAAAGACACGATCCACATATTGAATGCACAACAACAAAATTTCACTACGTGTGAAATAGTCTTGAATACATGTACTGTGTATAGCTGTGCAGGCAGTCGATGAGAAATATGTAAAATATCAGCAATAATTATTCGAAGTTTAACCATAATTAACAATAAAAAGTAATGTGTACTGATTGTCCCTAAAATGAGTATGACAAGGTGTAGTAAAAAAGCAAAAAACTTACATTTCTATTAGCAAAATGATTAGGTATTTTATCCTGGATGCCGGTGAAAACAGCACTTATAAATTGTAGAATTTTACTGTTGGCAACGTGGTATGAATACATTAAATTTACATTCATATACACAAAAAATATCACACGTAAACATCAGACAGGTGTAATATCATGTTCTTGAATGAATATAAAATGATCATTTTAAAAGGTTTTTTTGTATAATTGCGCCACCCCCCCCCCCCCCCCACCCGAAATGAAAATTTCTGGATCCGCCACAGCAACTTTAGTCCCACCTAGCTGGAATTATATGTTTTGTTTTTTTTTCAAATTATCAAATTATCGATTTCATGATTTTATCTATTTGAGTTAACTTGAAAAGCCGCCAGGGGGGGCTTTGGTTTTTTGTTTTGATCAGAAATATTTTTACCGCGCAGTGCTATTATCAGCATTATTTCTTACAGCAGAAATCCTTCTTCATGATATTTTTTTTCTTACCCTCAGCTGCCGTTTTTTTTTTATAAAAATAATTTTCAGAATATTTTTTAGCAAAAAACCAAGGCCCCCCTTCAAGTTAAATAGTAGGTCCCTTATGTAATTTTTATGCTTAATTAATTGTTTTATTAAGAATTTATTGAGCTCACCTTTGTGTCTTATAAATGTTTGGTTAAGTCCAACCCATGATAAAAAAACTAGTCTTTTTCTATAGATGGTGGGATTAAAACAGGATTACTTTATAAAAAAATATTTATTATTCGAAGGCGTTGCGACAGAATATTTGTTTTCATAAATATTGGAAGTGTTCTTTTGATTGGGGATTTGAATTCTAGAGTAGGAAACCGTCTTGATTTTATTGAAAATGAAGGTACGATACATCCATCAGTTCATGATGTACTATAATTCCGATTTTCATATAGATAGTGGAGCGGATAAACTTGATTTTTCACCAAAATATTTCACATCGTGATAAAAGCATGAAATTTTGTACAAACATTCTTCAATATATAGTGGTTCAGAATTCATAGTTGGCCATCTTGATTTCCGCCATTTTCCAGATGGCCGCCGCGAAACTAAAATGGCGCAATTTTTCTATAATCTTTTTTTCAAAACTACGTTTTGTTTTTAAATTTCTTATTTTTATTGGACAATTTACACCTAAATTAGGAAAAAAAATGGTAAATGTAAGGTTAATTAATTTATTTGATAGTAGGCATGCGCAATAAACTGTCAAAAGTATAAACATCCCAGTTTTCCGCGCTGTGCGTTGCATTAAACTTGATTTTCACCAAAATATTTCACATCGTAATAAAAGCATGAAATTTTGTACAAACATGATGTCAATATATAATGGTTCAGAATTCACAGTTAGCCATCTTGATTTCGGCCGTTTTGAAGATGGCCGACGCGAAATTAAAATGGCGCCAGTTCTTTATTATCTTTTATGCGTAACTACCTTTTTGTTTATAAATTTGTTGTTTATATTGGTCAAGCAACACTTATATTACGAAACAGATGATAATTGTTAGGTTAATTAATTTATTTGTTAGTGTGCATGCTCAAAAATTGTCAAAATATAAATATCCCTGTTTTCCAAGCCGTGAGTCGCCTTTCAACTTGACTTTTCAGGAAAATATTTCACATCGTGATAAAAGCATGAAACATTCCTCAATATATAATGGTTAAGAATTCATAGTTGGCATCTTGATTTTGGCCATTTCCAAGATTGCCATCGCGAAATTAAAATATCACCATTTCTTTATAATCTTGTATGCATATATACTTTTTGTTTTCTAATTTCTTGTTCTTATTGGACATAAAAATGATAAATGTAAGGTTTATTTAATCATTTGGTAGTGCGCATGCGCAATATACTGTCGATAGTATGAATTTTCCTGTTTACCAAGCTGACAGTTGCCATTAAAGTTCATTTTTGCCAAAAATATTTCATATCGTGATAAGAGAAGCAGAGGTACATGTACCAATGGGGCATTCGAATGTCAAAGTCCGAAAGGGCAGAATCAAAACCAGTTAATACAAACAAGGATAGGACGTGTAAGCATGAAATATTGTACAAACATTCCTCAATATATAATGGTTCAGAATGCATAGTTGATTTTATTATTTCGGCCATTTTCAATATGACTGCCGAAAAATTAATTTCTCGGCAGTCAAATTGAAAATGGCCGAAATAAAAAAATCAACTAATACCAATATGTATGACTAGTAATGTACTAGTTACGAAGAGTAAAATATATGACTAGTAATGCACTAGTTACTCTGAGTAAAATGTATGACTAGTAATGTACTAGCTACTCAGAATAAAATGTGTAACTAGTAATATACTAGTTACTCTGAGTAAAATGTAGGACTAGTAATATACAAGTTACTCTGAGTAAAATGTGTAACTAGTAATATACTAGCTACTCTAAGTAAAATGTATGACTTGTAATGTACTAGTTACTCTGAGTAAATGAAGATATTCAAGTATTGAGCTTACAGGTGACATTTTTCTTAAAATACCATGTATCAGTCCTACATTAAACCTCATAAAACCCAAAAGGTCAGTCTTTAGACTAATTGTAACTAAAATCACTTTTATGTCGGTAATGTCACAATAACCTTTTCCAATATTTTGCATTTTTCAAACTAATAAAACATAGATGAAAATTAAAAAACTCAAACCTTGGTTTACGATTTAAATTCAATATAATGCGCATGATTAAAACTTGAAGGTGGTGCACTAAGTCGTGCTTGGGATACCCCACTCGACTATTCGGAAAACAGAAAAAGGACGCCGGACTGACCTACAGGAATGAAGAGGCACGTTGCAACTCCTCCTAAAGCTCTATACCAAATTTGGAATCAATGCCTTTAGTAGAAACCACGAAATCTTTCGAAATATTGTCATTATTTTACTTAAAAAGTCTAAGCCGGCTCGGAAAACAGGAAGCAGATGTGATATTGGCCTGAAAAGGTGTGGAACGATACAACTCATCATGCTAAAGCTGAGTACAATATATAACATTAGTTCCTTCAGAAAAAGCCCCAAAATATGTTTTGAAAGTTTCTGATAGACAGCCAGATGGACGGACAGACAGACAAGGTGATTGCAATATAGCACATTCTCTTACGAATGGGGATATAATTACTGAACATTCGTCTTTGAGTCTTATTTAAGCTCCTGTAGCACTAATGAAAAGCTCATATTTCATATAATCTGGCATATTGTACAAAATGAATATAAATTCCATAATTTAAATTTTTACGACAGCCATCTTGAAAATGGCTGTTATTGATATCTTTAACTCTCTTATTTTAGTAAAATTAATACGAATGCTGCAAATATATTCCTTTACAACTTCTTTTCACATTTTTGTGTACACAAGAACTGTAAACACAAAACTATAAGCAATTCGTAACTCAAAATGTAATATTTGTATTATTATACCGCAATTATGGCAAAATTTAGCGTAGCGCAGCTGTTAATATTCAAAATTACTTAACATATATATCTGTTAACGTTATATAAACTTCAAAACATGAATAAATAGTTTAAATATAAAAAATACAGTTATAGCCATGAATTGTATACAAAAGAATAATAAGAAATGACGCCATTTTGAATTTCATGGCGGCCATCTTGAAAACGGCCGAAATTGAAATGGCCAACGATCTTATCTTAATGTTGAGTACTTAAGGCACCATCATACCAAATTTCATGCTTTTATCACAAAGTGAAATATTTTACCATATATCCGCTCCACTACTGGTCCAGATAAGATTTCCAATGAAATAATCAAATACAGTGGCATTGCAACTTGCAAAGCCATTGCTAAACTCTTTAACATTATTTTAAACTCTGGAAAAAATCCTAGCAATTGGAGGAAATCTTTTATAATTCTAATTCACAAATCAGGGGACAAACTAAATGTAAGCAACTATAGAGGAATTTCACTGCAAAATTGTATTGCTAAACTGTTTAGTGCAGTTATTAATTCTAGACTTGTCACTCTTTATGAGAACAAATTTGCAGATCAACAGTTTGGGTTTCGGTTTAATCATAGAACCACTGATAGCATATTTATATTAAAATCTCTTATTACTAAGTATTTAGTAAAAAGAAAAAACAAATTATTCACATGTTTTGTTGACTTGCGCCGTGCCTTTGACACTGTCTGGCATGACGGACTCCTTTATAAATTGAGACAAAATGATGTTGGTCTTAAGTTATTTAATGTATTAAAAGACATGTATAGATGCTGTGAGTCATCAGTGAAGATTGAAAATAGTCATTCAGATTTCTTTGAAATAAATAGAGGTGTCAAACAAGGGGACAGCTTGAGCCCTACATTATTTAATTGTTTTATAAATGATCTCCATTCAATATTTGATGCATCTTGTGAACCTGTCTGTCTAGATAGAACTAAGATAAATACATTAAGTTTTGCAGATGATCTTATTATTTTATCTGAGTCTGCAAAGGGGCTCCAATCAGCACTAAAAAAGATAGAAGAGTATTGTTTTAAATGGCAGTTAAGTGTCAATATCATTAAAACTAAAATTATGATTTTTCAAGGAGGTAATCAGCCTAGCAATAATTTCTATTACAAAAATCAAGTATTACAAGAAGTCAAGGAATTTAATTTTCTTGGAAATATTATTGACCATAGAGGAAAATTTAAAAAATCTTCTCAGGAACTAGCAAAAAAGGGACTGAAAGCTTTTTTCTTTCTCAAAAAGTATATGTCAAACTTTAAATACATTCCAGTAAACTTGTCTTGTAAACTCTTTGACACTTTAATAAGACCAATTTTATTATATAACAGTGAAGTCTGGTTTATGGATGAATATTTCACTGTCTTCAAAGCTATACAAAGAGCATCAGTTAGTGGAAGAAATGTAGATATCTTGTCTTTAGCTGACACGTTCTCATTTGAGAAAATACATAATAAGTTCTGTAAAAGTGTTTTAGGTGTACGAAAAACAGCTAGTAATATTGCTTCTAAAGCAGAACTAGGAAGGTTGCCTCTAGATTCTTTTATTAAAACACAAGTAACTACTTTTTATACGAGAGTTAATTCTCAGGATATTAATCCTCTAGTGAAGGAGACATTTTTGGTTAACAAAAACCTAAATAATGAGGGTATATACACATGGTATAGCTTTGCCACTTCTATTATGAATCAGTTTCAGCTAAATAAAGAAGATTTTGAGTGTCCACATAAAGCGTATAAAGAACTAAAATTTAAAGTAAAAAACACTTGTAAAAAAGTAATTTCTGAAAAATATAATGAAGTTTTCATGGATAAAATCTTAAATTTTGATAACTCTTCTAAATTATTTCTTTATAGCAAGTTAAAATCGAACATCAAACCAGAAGACTATTTAAAAACCCCAAATATAAATAGTAGAAAAATCCTTACAAAATTCCGCATCAGTGACCATAATTTGGAAATTGAAATTGGGAGATACAAAAATACACCTCGTGAACAAAGACTTTGCAAAATATGCAAGGTCTTAGATGACGAGAAACATTTCTATTTAGACTGCCAAATAAATAATAATATACGAAATAAATTCTTTAACATGATATGTACTAAATACCCACATTTTAACCAGCTTGATTCTACCAATAAACTTTTATTTATTTTAAATTATGATATGGATATATTGCCCATTATCATTGATTTCATAAAGCAATCTTTAGAGTTGCGAAAATGAGGTCTATACTGGTCAAGTAATTTTCATATCACATAATTACAAAATGTATGTAAAACCATTTATTTATGTATATGATATTTGTGTTTGTTTTGTATTTGCGGAACCCGTAAGGGTGTTATGTTTTGCAAATAAAGTTATATAAAGTTATATCATTATCATTAGTTTACATGGCAGAAATTCTTCTTCAGAATATTTTTGTTTTTATCCTCGGCTGCCAAAATATTTTTTTCATCAATAAAAAAAAATTCAGAGTATTTTTTAGGAAAAAACAAAGGCCCCCCTTCAAGTTAAATGGTCGGTCCCCAAAGCAAGAATAATAAGGGACGTAAGTATCTTTTACTGGTAGAAATCCCCAAGTGTATTTGTATGAAGTCATGATGACTAATAGTTAGTACTGGCAGTTATATTTGGTCATATTTTATTTCACTTTTTTTAAAACTTTTCATTCTAGTTTCTAAAAATACCCAATCATTTTTTATATTTTTTTCTATGAATAAAACATATCTTTAGCTATTTTCCACATGCTAAAAAATTGCAATAAAAGTTTTTTAATAATTTAATTGAAGTTCATTGTCAAATGCTCACGCAACCCACTTTATGACGTAACCAAAACAAAAATGTCAGACGACAGAATATTCACAGAAAGGCAACTCCAACTACTCGCATGGGTGTTTCGCCAAGTTAATGACCCTATCTAGACAAAGTGTGTTCTTTATTGAGGGGACCGATTGGGTAATTCCGTGGTGCGTGATCGTCCATTTGAATTTTCTGTAAACTGTGATTTAGACAAACAATTGTTCGTGAACTGTGATGAAGGCATTGTCTGTGAATCGATTTTGCAAAAATAATTTTCTGTGAACTGTGATTGATGCCTCCACAGATCTCCACAGTTGCAATATTTCCTGTGAATTTTGATTTGGGAAATTTCTGCTAATTCATTTTTCGTGCTGAACCGTAATCAGGAATCACATCAGGTCCCCCTTTATTTATATAAACATATTATTGAACTGCAATGAAACTAGCACTACCAATGTGAGTGACTGGCCATTCAGACCGGCAGCCGACGGGATACTTTGTGGATCACAAGACGCAGACCTCACTACATAACTAGTCACTATAGAATAAACAGACAGTACATGCAATGGTAAGGCAAAACCAATATTTTTTTTACCAAGTCCAAGTTACGACTTACGTCCCTCAAACAGGTGTGCCTGTCTCATATTATATATGCGTTTTTTTTTAAAGAAAAATGTCATATAAATAATAAAAAATCCTTTTATCATGGTGATCATGAACCACGGGTGACCGTTCCAGAGGGAAATCACAAGCCTGATAAACAGACTTGTCTACCAAGAATTATACCGTTTAATTGTTCTTTTTGTTTTTTTTTTTATGTTGCAAGCAATTGTGGTCAAACAATATGGTCTTTGTTTTGTTTTTTTTTATTAAAATCCTGCTGACTTGAGAAATATGCATATACAGCATAAATAAATTTGACGTTTCTATTTTTTTCTTACCCTTTCGTAACAATAGTGAACTCAGGTGCACCGGTAGAGTAAGCGGTTACTGCCTGCTATAGTACACCCGTCGACAAAACAAAACTCTAAGGTAAAATTTCTTGCGTGAAGACAGCAACCGTGGAGCAACATAACCCTGTGTTAGCAATTTCTGTATAAAACTTGACGCTCTGCCAATGAAATCGATGTAATTTGCGCAAGCTCTAGAGTAACGAATCAACTGTGAAACGAAAACTCCTTAAGCCGATTTGCTACACGAGTAGGGAAAGTTGACGATTGGTTTTTTGAATTCATCACGTCTGTCATAGAGCTTTTTAGAAAGTCTTCCTTATGCGTCAGTTTTGAGATGTCTGTTGGTTAAATTTTCATATTTAATTGTTTTCAATGATAGTTTTCACCATCATCAACATTTTGAAGCTTGCAGTATTGAAATAAAAGACAAAATTCTAAATACATACTTTTATTAATTACTGACCATTTACAAAGTCTTCTTTCCTTTCAATGAATTTTTAAAAATGTTCAACTCATCATCATATAGTTTTGTCCTTCACTTGAAAACATGTCCCTAATAAGATGTGCTGTAAGTCTTTACACCAGCTCAGACTGCCAACTTGTTGCTTCTTTTACGCATTCTTCGTGGTCACTATAAATGACAATAATTAATGTAAAAAAGTTTTTATTGAACAATAAAGGACAGTATTATTCATTGAAAGGAAAGAAGACTTTGTAATTCATTTAGTTCAGTATTTTGGAAAAAATGTACATAGATCGACAACACTCTTCCACTTTATCTTTTGCACCAATCGGAAAACCACTCGGCCTTTTTCGGGATCCCGAAATAGGCCGAGTGGTTTTCCGATTGTCTTTGCACCTGACACAGCTTAGTCGATCGCTACAGTATAGAAAACCAAAAACGTTCGAATTGGAAAGTCAACAGGAAAAGAAACCTATTTTGAATTTTAAGCAATTTGAAATTTCATAGATAAAAAAATAATTGGTAAGTTTTGGTTTCACGATTACTAATGACGATTAGTAATGAGATTCTAAATGGCATTAGGCATTTAGATTTATTATAATGATAACCTCTGTTTCACACTTTGCAAAGTGCAATAAATTTATATGACAATTGGGGCATTTTTCACAAATGCCATTAAGCCTTTAGATTTGTGAACCCTAATGATATATTTATCGTCAGTTATACCCCATTGTTCTGAAATTGCAAATTATTTATTTAGATGCTATTACTGCTTAAAATCATTACAAATATATTAGTTGTAACGGTGATTAAAATTTTCATTATTTTTATTCCTAAATGAGTTGATGTTCTATAAATTAATGATGAGAGCTTACGGGGACTAGTATATTATTGTCCAGTTGTGTACAATTTGAACAGTTTTGCTGATAGTGACTATTATATCCATCATTGTTCAATTGCATTTCATAATTAAAATATTCCTAAACCGGACAAGATATCTATGACACTTTCAGACATGTTAACAACTGATGCACAGTTATGAATGCCAAAAATCCTTTCCTTCTATTTGCCAGAACACCTTATGGATTAAATATAATTGCAGGACCAATAGTTGCCTACATTGCTATTGTGTTTAATATTCTGATATTTGTTGTATTATGTGACAAAAAACTTAGATCTCCATCAACTGTAATCATGCAAGGACTGGCGGTGGCGGACAGTTTTACAGCTTTTTGTATGTTTGGATTGGAACCTTTGTTTTCATTCTATTACACGCAATGGCAGATAGAAAATAATGCAGATTTACCTGCTGTAGAAAGTTATGGAATGGAAAATGGGACAATGAACTTTGAGGAAGAAACAGAAAATACCAGAAAGCTTGTATTTTTAAAATACCCATTCTGTATAATTCACTATTATATGAGCAATTTATCTGACAATTTTCATTTGGTTTCTGTTTTATTGATGGGCTGTCTTGGACTCCATAAGGTCTTTGCCATTAAATTTCCAATTTGGAGTAGGATTAATATCACTATAAAAACATCTATTATAGTAAGTGTGGCTTGCTTCTTTATTTCCATGGCGGTAAACATTCCAAAACTTTTTGTAGTGACTTTTCAATCTGATGGTCATGAAACCTGCTTTATGACAGATCCTAATAAGTTCTTGGAAAGATACATCTTGTTTGTCCACCCGATTTTATATGCAAGTGTTCTCGGTTTTACAATAACAGTGATGTTTATAAGTACCAGTTTCATTTTATTGACATTATGTCGACCAAAGAAAAGTCTTCGCAAGAGGATTTCGTGTGCTGAGAGAAGATCGTGCAATCTCATCATGTGGGTCCTTTTTGTGTTTTTATTAACTGAAATCCCAAGGCTGTATTTAAATGCAGTAATAGTCCATGCTTACAAGATGGACTTAAACCAGAATAATATAGCTTGGACAAAAATTAAAAGGAAAATAGATTGGAAACTTCAATCAGACTTTGGCATCTGTTTCCAGGACAAAGTTCAGGAGTTAAGTTCGTTTCCTCCACTTAAGAATAACAACACATTTGAAAACCAAACTACGGGTGAATCATGTATACGCGCCAGTATTTTTACAGTTGAGATTCATATGTTTCTCAACGACTTTTGGCTGAATGAGATAACAGATGGTCTTAAAATTAAATGGGAAAACAATACTTACTTGATAAATGTTTATAATAGGTTGATCTCAGATCTAAAGAAAACTTTACGTCAAACATTTATTGATATCTTTAATCAATACTATTGTTCAGGCTTACATTTTAATGATGGTTTCTTTGAAGCTGTGCATTCTACATATTTGGACTGCTATTTTTTACCAGCATTTGAGCTGATTTTAAGAAATCTGGATTTTTACTTGCTTGTATCGTCCCCTTATAGCGAGGCAATAAATTACATGCTGATGTTTGTCTGGGGTGAAAATAGTTTAACATTAGAAAAATTGAAGTTTTTAGTTGAAATTTTAAAACTTTTTTCAGTCGTGGGATGTGCATCTAACTTTATTATTTATTCTCTTATAAGCAGGCAGCTTAGAGAGGCTATGTGTAAAAAGATACCTTCAAAATGTATGTAATTCAAAGCTAATGCGTTTGCTTCTTTTATCTTTCAGCAATATCCTTGATCAGTTAGTCAATAAACTTGATAAAAATGTTACGGAGAAACTCAGTTTCTGGCATACAATTATTTCAGCAAAAGCTCTCGAAATTAATATTACGAAAACATTCGATATGGGGACATCTTTTAGATAAATACCATAAGGCTAAAAGAATAATTTTATCCCTAAAAGCAATAGAATAAAAGGAACTCTTTTGAGAAGTTGTTGTAATATCGACACCTGCAGATTTTTAAGTTTAATATCAACATATAATACTACTTATTTGGAATTTAATCTTTATATATTAAACCACATGTTACATGAAGAAGTTTCATATTAATTTACTCCATACCCTTTTATAACATATCAATTAAGAGATGACAGATTATGCAAATTTTGCAAAGTGGTAGAAGATGAAGAACACTTTATTTTAAAATGCTCGAAAAATGAGAATATCAGACAAGCTCTGTTTGAAAAAAGACTATTACAAAAAGACTGTAACAATTTCTCTGACCTTCCAGATGATCAAAAGATTAATTATCTATTGAATCCTAAAATCTTTAGACATGTTAAAATTATTGGTTTCTTTTTAAAACGGTCATATGAACTATAAAGACAGAGGACTTTTGATAACATGCCTACTTTCAATGAACATAATGTCTACTTGCACTCAACGGTATGTTTATTTTTATACAATATAATGTTGAATTGTACAGTACAATCTTTTGTATTTTGTATTTTGAACATGCTATATTTGTGCTTGTATATATGTTACTGCAGCCCTAGTTTTTAGGGTTAATAGTTTGAAGTAAAGTAAATAAATTAAAGGAGTCTGATTTTAATGTTGTGCGGAGTTAGTAGACCAAATCCAGATGTATGTTCTATCATATTATTCTTGAATATGATGTACTATAATCATGTTAATTGTATATGAAATTATTTCTCATGTGTACATTTAAAAACAAAAACTTTTGCTTGCTTAAACATTCAGATCATTTAAGCTCTACAAAATTATCCGTTGGGTCGAAGCTCTCAGATGACCCCTTTTAGGTGTTATGGGAATTGATAGCGTTTTTTTCATGATTTTGCACTGTAGAATGAAAACTATTGCAGATAGATAAAAGCTGATGCTTGCTGAATTCTTCAGGTCATTTAGCTCTACAAAAGTCTCCATTGGGTCAACATCGTCTGATGTCCTCTTATAAAAGATCATTTTGTCTTAAGGACTAGGTGAGCGATTCAGGCTTCCGGGAGCCTCTTGTTTTGTCACACGTTCCAGTAAAAACTATAAAACAGGTACATCGAGTACACTTCAAAGTTTTACAGCAGCTTTATACGTTAGTCTGAAGTCATCACCAAAAAAATTGTTTTTCATCTATCAGAATCTTGTTTAATTAAGTGTCGAAATAAAATGTCATATAAAAGTATATTGTTAAGCAAAGTAATATCTACACGAATCAACAAATATACATGTCTTGTTAGTCTGTTAGGATGTTTATAAATGTATATGAAGCCTTGATATGCACACAGGTATCCATTAAAGCCATCATCAATTATACGAGCCAATAGTTATATCAAAAGATTCCGACTGTTTACTGTGGTCTAATATTGTTTTCCTATCTCATAACCTAAGGCTAAACCTAAAATATTTTAAAATATATTCTTGATGAATACCGTACTTGAGATGCTATTTTATCGATATATTATGAAGCATTCATACCAATCGGAGATACAATGGGCTTCATCAAAAGCTAACATGCAAAAACGCATGACAGACTAGGGGGTGTCACAGCCCCCGCCCCTGGAATACCGAATACCGTTTAAAAAGGGCAGAATACCGTTAAAAAGACTGGAATACCGTTAAAAAGACTGGAATACCGAATACTCTAAAGATCATGGCGTACACGTACCAAAAGCCTAGAAATTCGGAACATCGCGTATCGCGTACCACACCTTTGCGTACCGAATACCCTTTAAAAAGCACGGAATACCGCGTACCAAAAGGGCTGTGACATCCTCAGACTATCAGATAGGAACTGCTTCCTCCAAAATGATGACGCAGCAGACTAGGGGGATATAAATAACACTGACAACTTTCCTTCTGCGAGTTCTGGAACAGATTTTTTTATTTATCTAAAAACACCATTATAAGTCTGTTTTATTTTACTAGTAAAAGTATATCATATTTGGATTTAACCAGTTTTTTTTTCTATCTTGTCAGCTGTCCTATATCCTCATGTTGATCTTACCCTTTGTACATTCAGGGTAGATCTCAAGTTGAACAGCTAATGCCGAAATCCCAAAATCTTTCAAAGTTGTCACTTGGTCTCCCATAAGTGATTTCAAAGGTAAAATCACAACGGCTGTCCAATCCATCTGAAAAATATTTATTCATACAAATTCAATGAATAACGAGGAAATACAAATGTTTCCGAAACAAATTATGATTGCAAATACCACAGATTTTCCACTATGAACAGTTGTTCATTACATGTTTATTTCAACCTGTACGTGATACATCTGGTCATTTCCATTACTTTTAACGTACCAATGTTTTCTCAATAGCTACTGTAACAGTAATTTCAACCTTGAAAATAACACACTTCGTCCAGTAACAGTGGAGACAGGGAGTTTCACATGGATTTCCCATATCCTGTTGGTAACAACCCAAACACGTTCTGTGACTTTAGGATTCCTAAGATGATTTTTGCTTGTCCATCCTTGAGACAAAAGTCTAAAGCCGTAAAACCCGTTTTCGATGATTCAAAAGGTTTCTTGGACATTTTTCAGCTCCAATTTGAAATCATGACTCTGTAATGCGCATGGACAATAGTTCACGCTAGGAACATCAGTTTCTGGTCAGCTACGCATGCGTCATCTGTATGGAAAGTATCCAAAGTTCAGACAGACAAGATGGAAGGTAAACGGAAAATGACGCCTATCAAAACCCCCAGGAAGATAAAGCTTCACAGGGTATCTTTGCCACGGAAAAAAACCTACGTAGTATTTAAGTTAATTTTCTAATGAGTTGTAGCGATAGGTATCTACTTAGAAGATATGTTTTTAAATCCGTCCGACTGTTGACTTCCCATTTCATGTACAAGTAACCCTATGTTTCTGCTTATGCAATGAAGGAAAAATCTCTTTAAGTCAAAACCGACTGGATTTCGTTTAATAGGAAGTAGGTGAGTGACAGACCTGAAATCAAATCCCACATTTATTACCCTCGTTATGCTGTTGTATTACGCATACACTCTGCGAAATCCGGCCAAATTTGAAAGAATCAAGCCTGCCAGTTTTTACTCGTTTTTACAGCATCTGTTGTTACGGCTGTCAAACTATAACTTAAGTTTATATTGGCATGTGTTCAGAAAATCGTTAGATATTTTACAGAATGAATGTATCTGTCGTACTTGCCTTTTGACTGAGGTGTTTTTATTTTTAAGGGGGACACGTTATTATAGCCATACTTGTATAATGTAAAGATACATCAAAATTACCGAAATTAAGCAATAATTGATATCGCATGATTAAAAGAAGAAAATGCCAACCAACTTGAAGGCAAAGACTAGAGAAGTTTAAGATTGCAACGGTCCTGACTTTTATCATTACAGATTTGAGCGGGGAAATCATCGAAGTCAGTTGCATATGCGGCAAACTGTGTAGCAAATTACGAGTACAAAAAGCCGTTACGTATTTATATAACAACTTCCCTGGGACCAGAAGAGCGTTCATGCACGTGCAGAACTTGAACATCATGAGAGGTGTGTCAGCTTTTCTCATACGGTTTTATGACGAGAATGTAATATGGAAACCCTACAAAGCTTTAGCTGGCACGATGTTGCAAACATCCCAATACTTTATAACACTATGTTGTCCACAGTCACATCAAACAGGTACGAACATATTTGTGCTTAATTTTTTTTGTATCTTCCAATGCCAAAAATCATCAGGTGGTGATTGTATCCAACGGGTGTCAATAAAAATGATACAAGTCGGCAAGTATACGGCATTTGATCGTATTTTCTGACGGGCTTTGACGTAACATTGAAATAAAAGGGAACCCCGAAAAATGAGTTTATAACATTCAAAGTATTTTAAGTATCACTACGCGCATCAAATGTATCAAAGAAGAAATGAATTGACATCCTATATCTATCTTATTTGTTTTACAATATAAGTGTATAAGCATGTGATTCCATGTGGAAGTTAAAAAACGCAGTTTTTCAAATAAAATCAGTTCAAATGCGACGTTCGTTGACACATGTGATAAATTTCTATAATTGACAAATAAATCTACCTCGTTTATCTACAAACACAGCCTTAATTTCATTCAAAAATAATAAAAATGAAAATAGATAAAATTTATTTATAGTTTATACGTGTCTCTTCTTAGCAAATAAGAAGACGAAATCAAAATAAAAACGAACTCTCATGACAGTTTGCTAATTTTTATTTGGACATGCAGGGCCTCGCGATTTCAAGTCCAGTTTCGATTTGAAAATTTTCTCGGAATTTTTATTTTAAGCGAAAAAAAATTATACGTTTCGTTCAATTAATTGTTCAATCCATACAGGGCCTTCTAATACACTCTGTTTTCGATGGGCAAAACATACTGTTTTTGTCGTTTCTGTCCTTCCCTCTGTCTGTCACAAAGTTTGACAACACAACTCCTTTGAAACTACTGAACTGAATTTCATGAAACTTAGCATGTTTGTAGTACACCATATGTAGTTGTGCATATTACAAGGAAATTTTGATCCGACAATTTGGGAGTTATGGCCCATTGAACTTAGAAAATTTGCTGAAAATCACTCCTCTGAAACTGCTGGCTGGACAAAATTTCATGAAACTTTGTATGTAGAAAGTACCCTATATTTAGTTGTGCATACTACCAGGAATTTTTGATTCGTCAAATTTTGTTGGAGTTATGGCCCTTTCATCTAAAAACATAGTTATACATAAATGTTTATCTATATGTAACAACATCATAGTACATTTTACAATCATTTTTATATGTTTTATTTCAGGATTTGCAACAAACAGCATCACAGCAGACTTTCTTTACCCCATAGTATGGAAAGCAGTGAGCATATTGGAATGTCATGTGAAATTGAAGGTGTTATTTTGTACGTGTGATGGTGCTTCAGCTAACAGACGTTTTTTTCAAATGCATAAATTAGACAATAGAAACAATGAACCAGTGTACTACACCATAAATCCATTTGACCCTGAACGAAATCTTTATTTCATCTCCGATGTGCCACATTTGTTAAAGACTGCTAGAAATTGCTTCAGCAATAGTTACTCTCATAAAAACACTAGAAAGCTATGGAGGAATGGAAAAGATATATCTTGGATGTCTCTTGTCCGCTTATTTGAAGAACATTGTGAGATACAATTGTATAGTGCATGTCCAAAGCTTACTAGGAATCATATAGACTTAACATCATTCAATTATATGAAGGTAAATCTTGCTGCCCAGATAATGAGTGACACTGTGGCGAATGCTTTGGAGTTTATATACGGAGAGCAGATGTCAGAGACAGTACTATTTATTCGAAACTTCAATAAGTTTTTTGACTGTTTAAATGTTAGGAGTCTGTATGAGGGTCGTAATAAAAGGAACGATAATTTAAATCCATTCAACACCGCTGACGATGAGCGACTGGAATGGCTAAAGGTGACATTTCTTAATTATTTTCAAACAAGGAAGGATTCTGTTGAGCAGAGACCTGGAGACTTTACCGCCGGTCAGAAGCAAGGAATGCAGTTAAGCATTCAGACCTTAAATGGACTAAAGATAAGTGTCAACTCTATAACGGAATGTGTTAAATTTATGCTGGACAAAGGTGCTAATTTTATTTTGACACACCGGTTCAATCAGGATCCTTTGGAACAGCACTTTGGTCATTTACGCCACAAAGGGGGATCCAACAACAACCCAACGGTATACGAAGCCAGAAACATCATGAACGAAATCCGCGCTGTGGGAGCCCAAGCGTTAAAGCCAAGGACAGGAAATATAACACGTGACAATGAGGAAAACCGTATTGACAACAGCAACTTACACAGGAGAAGGTGAATGAACACATGTTTTCTAGTAATTTTATTACAATTTGTGGATAAATAAATATTGAAACATAACAATCAGTTATTGGACATTCCTGTTTTTTACATTTATAAATGTATAATACATGCATTGAAAATTCATTTGATACTATGGCATTCAATTTTATATGTACATGTATTTGATTTTTTTTAACAACTTTGTTACATTTTGTACCAACAAATATTTTACTTTAAAGAGGGACAAATAGTTTTTTGTTCAAGTTTCCAAATTGTAAATGACATGTATACTGTCATAAAGATTAGAGCACTAAAATATTGATAATTGTCAAGTAATAATCAAAGTAAATTAAGTGAACCAATGTTTTATTTTATACATTTGTAGTTACAGCAATGTATCTGATTTTGTGGCAAATGTTAAACATGAAACAAATACAAAATTACTAATTTTTCAAAAAACAAATTTCAATGTCATGAAAGTATGCATGGTACATGTAAATTTTTTCATACCTAAATACATCCTTATTTTTTTCATTTCATGCTGCAGAATGTAAATTTGACCTAACATTTCATAAAAGTCATATACATTGTATATACTAAGAATCACATACATAAATTATATACTAAGAATAACATACATAAATGACAACAGAATATGTTCATGCACACTTGTTCTGGTTCTTTTCTTTCAAGGCTTGTCGCAAACTTGCTGAAGACTTTTTTTTATGTCCTTTTGGTCTTTGAGAATAAGGTTGCGTTGAACACGGGCAACTGCATAACCGCGAATGGTCAAAAATAACTTTGTAATGTCTTCAAGAACTGCCATATAATTATCACTTTCAAATTCAGGGAAAAGTTGTTGACAGTAATATTTTACCATAAAGGACTCCATACAAAGTTCTTGCAATTTATTTCTGCGGAGAGTGGTGGCACAAATAACATTTTCGTCTGTTGATTTACGGCAAACCATTTCGAACTCTCTAATTATAAGGTAATAATTGTCACATGGGAAGAGTAGACCACCACGATTTCTTTTCTGCGTCCATTTCTTGTATTTAGACACAAAGGTTGATGTTGTATCTGATGACATGTGGAGTTTTTTCACCAATTCCAATTTCATCTCTTTATCACTATTTGAACTTTTCAAACGGTTGTATCTTTTAGTACATGAGCGGATAACATAACCACTAATATAGAATAGGACATTCTGGTCGTTGTGTGAAAGTGTTGACTGTTCGATGTTAGACTGTTTCTTTTCATAAGTAACCTGTTGTACAAGTAGCTGGTCTATGAGCTCAAGTAGAAGTGTCTGAACACAATTATTTATTTCACTTTCAGAGTAAGAAATTTCTAGTTGTTGATGAAAATTTAAGACCTTTTCACTGAGACGAACCTTGTGAAACTTCGAGAATAATGTTTCCCTGTCTTGACTCATACACAAATTGGAATGCATATTAAATATATCAAGAAATAAGTCTTGAAAGAAGTTCATGGCTTGTTGGTTCTCTTGCAAGTGTTGTGCAATGTTGACAATCGATGACCCACCGAAAAGTTGATTCATGGGATCTTTTATTAGATAGTCGAGTGCCTTTCGAAAGGCATCTGGAAAAAAATTCTCTAAGATGTTGTTAAGTTGACTACTTTGAGTTGTTTCAACTGCTGCTTCTTGTGTTGATTCAACTGCTGTTGCTGCATCAGTAACTTTATGCTGAAAGGCTGTGAAAGAAAATAAATGTAAATAATTTAGGGTAGACAGAAAAACTTTTTGAATACTTTTTTTTTCAATTTTGTAACATAGTTAAATAATTTGTGCGACCTTTGCCACAATTGTAGATATGTTTTTCCATGAATTTAAATATCAATGTAATTTTTCGCATAATGAACATTATCCATATATTACAAGATTTAGTACAGTAGATGTACTGTACATGTATAATATGTAATACATGTATATAATAAAGTAAGATTTGTACATATTAAAGATACATTGGTAGGAAGTTGGAAAAGTAATGAATACTTTCAAAAAGTAGAATAGTAAAGAATTGAATTTACAAATTTCTTATAGTATGGCTAAAACACACATTTACTTAAAAGATGTAACAAATAAATAATAAAGAAATATAGACTACATGTAGCTAATAAATTAAAATTAATTCTTTTTGACTTTATTACATTTGTACTTTTATATATGTATGTCATTGTTATGAGAAACATTATGTATCTGATTATGAAATGTTTTAAAAGTGAAAATAAATGTGTACTTGTTTCTAGTTGTTAGCTTTAAGGGCCTAATCCTTCAATACAAGGTAAATGATTGATAGTTGATAATAAATATTGAAGTATGATTGTGCGTCTCTGTTTTGAATAGATCAATGGATTTCAGCATAATATTTTCATCATACAAATAAAATGTGGAACAAAATTGAAATACATGTAATATAGTTCACAGTTACACTTATACATGTGTTCAAGATATGGTTTTTGATCGAATGATTAATATTCTTTCGAATGCAATTTCATACTAATTTGAAATAGGTCTGGCTTTATCAGTTAACAAAGAAAAATTATAGTTCTGTCGACCCGGCATGAAATGCCTAAAAATCAAAGCTTGAACATTAAGTATACCTTAAAAAGGAAGACATAAGAATGATCACATGAAAGAATTTTGAAGCAAAGACCATACATACAAACTATGTGTACATGTACACCACGGGCAGTATATGAAATAACTAAAACAGGTTGTTCAGTAGAAATTGTTGGTTAGCTGGGCCTCCAAAAACAAGAAGGCCATGGTCTCACATAACCTATTACTAAGTAAGTTTTATATCTATATCCTTTTCATCTATAAAATTGTAGAATGTAGTTCCCTTCTCATAACAATGCATAAAACATATTATTTACGACTCTACTAGATTCATGGACAAAAATGAAAGCAACCTTATATTTAATGAAATATTGAAAAGTACTAACCTTTTAAATCAGATCTGTCGTGTTGCTTGGAAGTGTGACCACGAAATCCACTTATGCTCTTGAGAGTCTTATCACATATGGGACACTTATAACAAGGAGCTTTGGACGACTTAGCAGAAGAACTAGACACAAATTCATCATCAGTGTATTCACCCAAAATAAAATCTAATTCTAAGTCATTGAAATCGTCGTCCCACGACAAGAAATCGGTCTTATCCATAGTAGCATACAAGTCATAATGAAACACAAGGGTTGATACATACCTCTGATTTTTTGTTTGTTTTATTAACTAAGAAAGCATATGAAAAGTTCCGTTTGATGTGAGAATTTTTTACTCAGTTTCCTTTGTAAGACCCGATTAGCCGCTAATTAAAACAATATTCTAGTTAGTTATTAACTAATTTAAACAGTGATTAATACAATCAATGAAATAAAACTTCATTTAATTATTTTTTCATACATCTTAATTAACGTGATTAGATCTGATTGACCGTGAAAAAGAAATGACGGTAATTGGTAATTATTGTCAACATCGATCTGCCATATTGTTTACCTTAGTTATCAGTCGATCAATTAAATCTCATTAAAGTCTCGATGGCCGCGAGATTTCATCGAGATTTCGGAAGTCTCATAACCCGTTAGTTATAGAAGGCCCTGATCCATATCAATATCAAAATTCAGTTTTTTGGGGTTTCGATGTCTTTTTTCCTGCGTGAGCCGGCTTTGTGTATATTTTATGTGTGAACATTTTCACGGATTATAGGCCATTAAATTAAATAAAGAAGCGGCCTATACCATATCAACACATGTCCTTACATAAGCAATAATACAGCGATAGAGAAGCTGGATAGGTTTTGTGTTAAAAGACCCCATCCATGCACGAACAGCGAATTCTTACGAATGGATTTAGTAGGAAATCACACAGGTCCCAATTTCCATTTACATTGTATATGAACATGTTAGAAATTTTAAAGAACTGTCGTATCATCATCATTTTATGACAATGTAAGTTTCAATTGTATAAGATATATTTAATAGTAGATATCTAACTTTTGTAATCCGTTTTTGGGGGAAATAAAGAAAATAACTCCCTTCGTTGATCACGTTTGTTCATCGACGAATATCTTTTCATCTGTGATACGAGGGATAACTCTTACTTATACGACGTCATTTTACCGTTTTCCGATAGGGGCACTGATATATAGGAAACAACAGGAATTAGGTATTGCGCAACCGGAAGTCAGACTGTGACAGAGCTTGAAGCTAGATATTAAAACTTTGCTGGACTGTGTCAAGACTGGATTATCAATGTATGTTTTCAAGTTTTTAAATATATGTAGTTTGATAAAATAAGAATAAAATTTTCCACATAATGGATAATTTTTTTGGTGATTTTTCAAACAAGGATGAAATTTTCATTAACACCGGAGCGCGGTGGCCGAGTGGTTAAGGCACTGGACTTTAAATCACAGGTCGACACCTCTGTGGGTTCGAGCCCCACACGTGTCAAGGTTTCCAGGCACCTACCGTTGCTCGTGGGTTTCACCGATTTTCCAGCTTGGAATATCGGGCTTTCCTCCCACACAAGCCTGGCGACCATGCAAGGGCCTCCTATTAGCCAAACGGTCGTTAATCTTGCCGTCGGTCAAAAGCTCTTCAGAGCTTATGTTAATTGTTTGTCTTGTGTACACATCACATCACTGATGTGTACTCACCGACGTTAAATAAATCTTACCTTTTAATACCTTTACCTTTACCGGAGAAAATTGTATGTAAACATCCGCCAGCTGGACTCGGCATTCAACAGTTCTCTCAAAAGGCGGTCAACATATGATTTGACACCACTTATTCAATGGAAAAAAGGTTACACCATATAAATTCAATTTTATTTACATCAAACACTCTTCAGGAAAAGGTTGAAAGACTGAAAATAGTTGTTCGATTATAAAGGGGAAGCAATTACCATCATGTTCCCTTTACGTACCTACATGTATCACCTTAACGAAATGGCAAAAAGAAAACTATAGGTTCGTGTGTTCGTTTCCGAGATATATGACGTCAAAAATTAGGTGGGAATTCAGACTCCTCTAGATTTTAAATAACTTTATCATTGTGAAGTTGTATCAAGAATTTTAAGAAATTTTATACAGTTGGCTTTTAAAGGTCTATATAATCAGAAAATGTCGTAAAGAGTAGGGGTAAGTGTTCAAAATATTTCTGCAGTAATTAAAGATAAAGTCTAGAGGACTTCCGAAATTAGACTGAAAGAAGATTGACCATCCTAAAATTAATGCATGTTTGTCACACCTTTGTAAATCCGATTTTAGTTGATTATTTCAATTAAAATTTTGTAGATTAATTTAGGTGCTTGCCAGGAAAATTCATCAATAATAGATTGGCACCATAAAAAGTCTGGAGAATATACAGCAATATACACCAAACACGAAAAATGAAGCCTTCCAAATTTTGGTTTTCGGAGATGGACTGACATGTGAACGCTACAACAATATAGTGTTTTATTCATTTTAAAATAATAATTGGTCTTTCGTCTCAGTAAAAAACAAGCGACCGTCATCTCCTTTCAAACATCCCTGGAATCGCCTCTGGAGAAATACAACTTTGTCCCAAAATTGCAATTGAAAAGTTGCAAATCTTTTCTGAGCTTGACCTACATTGTAGTATAACCTTAATATTTTTATTGAAGTACTTGTGACAAGAGATATTGTCCCATGATTATAACAATGAGTATATTGTATGACCTTATGGATATATTTTATAAAGGAACCAGTGCAGTAGAAAGGGGGACTCTCTTTCACCTTAAAATGTGTTTGGTAGGAGAAATTCAACACAAAATATAAATGAGACATTCAACCAGGCTGCAGACTTTGTCAAGTTTGTTACAATAGGTTACACTGTTTCAGCCCTCTTGAACATCTTGGGTATGAAGGAGCTGACAGACTCCATTGACATCCCAAATGCTTAACCAGAGAAAGAGCAGTTTTTAAGAGAGACTACAGAGAAAGTGGTTGACCTTTGCTGACAGAGATCAAAAAGTCTTCCAGGAAAGACACAGTGAGAGTTTTGATTATTGTTCATGTAAAGAAGGTGAAAATCTATTGTTCTGTTTACATCTTCCAACGTGTCATGATCTTTAATGCCAAGAATAACAGGTTGTTGAGAACCCAATTGTTCAATGCTTTTATGCCCCCGCGACGACATTTCGGGGCATGGTTGAAGTTTTACTCACGCCTGTCCGTCCGTACGATTTTTCGTCAAGTTTTTTCTCAGAAACCGTACATATAAATGATTTTAAACTAGGCAGGATGGTTCAGTATGACAAACTGTACGTTCGTAGCAACTTTCATACCTGTCGAACATCTACTTCTTGTTTGGGGCCTCGCTGGGGTATCCGTGACCCATGAGCATGTTCCTTTCTTTTCTTAAGTTAAAATATATATATGCACCCGCTTATCTGTCTCGGCATAGAGGAAGAGGATATCCCAGAGGGTGACTTTTTTGTAGCACAGAGTGAGAAGCAAGAAAGACATATAGATTTGTTGCAACAAAAATCTAGGGGATGATGTGCCAACGGTTGGATGTGACAATCCAAGATGAATGAAAGAATGGTTTCATCCGATACGTAAAACTAAAGTCGATTCCCCGTATGTTGATATATAGAGTTTGGTAATGTCATCCTTCCCGGATTTAACCAAAACTAAATGGATATTTGGCAATGACACATGAATGAGGCGGATGTGCTATGACAAACATGAACTGATTACTCTATAAGAGCTCCTGGTTTCACTCTAGTTACGACTTGATTTCACGAAATACGATGTAGTTGTTATGTGTGTGTTTTGTTTGTTTTGTGTTTGGTTTTCTTTTGAAGATTTTTGTCTTGGTCTGTTTGGAATAATGATGTTTGTGATAACCCCTTTGGTTTACCTTTGCTTCTTTAACTGTTTCAGATGAAAAATGGTTTTGCAGCAAAGCGTGCAGATCTACCACAGCAAACAATATTACACAGGAAGAGAAAGAGGACCATGTGTTTTAGTATGTAACGGCTCTTTTGTTCCTTGGGCTAATGTATCAAAGTGCGTCACGATGCTATGCGCGAAAATGGTGGAAAGGCCAATGATTGTTAGCCGGTATGACAAACTTTTTTATAACTTTGTATTTTGTTTATTGACTTGTTTTATACCCCTTTCTTTAGAAAAAATCGCATTCTATATGGGTTGTATTAAAAAATAAAACTATGAAAAAAATAGAACAGGAAGTGGGTAGTTAACAAGTCTCAAATTTATCTGGTTCTGGTTTTTTCCCCACTCTTGAGATGAACATGATTAATTCAAATTACTAAAGGGATTCGCATTAGTATATTAGAACAGTTATCTATAGTCTGTTTATCAATGCAGTAACATTTTTACGTAAGTTCTAACTTGTTTGATATATTGGACCTAATATAAGCAAAAGTTCAACATATACACCAAAGAACAGGTCAAATCAGCAAATATACCAGAGGACCTGGTCCTCAAATTTTGTACTTAATATCAAAGGAGTTATGCTGTGAAGATTATACGTTTAATCGTCCGCCTCTTAAGATATTCAAAAAAATAGATGAGTTACGACATAAATTCACTTCACCCGTTAAACGTATAAATAAAGGATATACATGACAAATACCAAGATTCTGTGACATGTATAGTGCCATGAAGAATGCAAGGCCATGAATTTGTGAAGTCACAGGTCGATGGATGGTTCCAAAGTCAGTCCTATGTCATAACACGTTGTGGCCGACAGGCTTTGGAAGGAGACATGCCATAATTCAAAACACGCCTGGGAAACTCGATAATCGCAACCAAATATTGGAACCCGGAAGTTTATTAACACGAAGTGAAAGAACACTTAAATGCAAGAATAGGAGAATGTCACTCCACGTAAAACTTGTCACTGATCTTAAATATACCTGAAATAATATCTAAGACCGTGTTTTAATCCAGAAATCGTGTTTATAGTGTCAAGGCGATTGCAAAAGGGAATCGGTTAAATTTATTCTTCAAATTATCTTTAAAATTTGGGAATTGTCATTTCCAGGTGTAGCAGGTTGGTTTCCTAAGAGACTCCGGATGGACTCCATACAGTCAGAAAGGTGGTCAGAACGAGACAAAAGAATATGCGCTCTTCAGTAAATAAGGTAGAATTTGATTCGGCATGTTTACGTAGTAACTATGGGCATTAAAAAGTTTATTAGAGCAACTTTTAAAATAAATTGTGATATGAAATATGTAAAATGAAAGTAAACAACACCGAATTTGCCTTGGTTTATTAAATTTGCAGCGTGAAAAGAGCACATTTCTCATGTTAAGTGATATTATGGGGTCTGATTTCCTTTGTGACAAATAAAACATCATGCTCCTAAAAATCTGAAAAAAATATATCCAACAGATAAGACTCCATTCTTTCAGATAAAAAATTCCTGAACCCGTCGCTATAGCGGTATTGATAAAAATGATTGTCAAAGTTGTGCTAATTTCATAAGTTATTTGTGAATCCCCCTTTCTAAATATAGAAATTTCATTCATAAAATAAATAAACATTGAGAGTATCTCATACCCAGCTAAAAATAGCAATGGTCTACTCGACTTCCTAAAATATTTTTTCTTTAATTCTGCAATATATAAGGCCTTAACTGGTGAAACTGTTTGAATTTTACTTTTTATTAATATAATGCATGTCTTTATAATAAAATGATAATAAGCAAATGTAAAATGACGTTTTAGAAGGGGGAGGTCAATTATTTGAGGTTTGTTCGATTTGTAAAACTGTAATCGTCTCCCTTCATTTGCCTAGCAACGTTTTAGACTTGCTTGTGACAAAAAAAACATTTTTCTCCGATTTCCTTAAAATTTTGTCAACAAAAAAGCAAAAGATTGGTCGTCATCTGTCAAAGTATGTAACCCGTCGCACTTACAATTATTTTTTAAATTCAACATGTTTATCACCTTTATAGAGTTCCGGTTATTCCTTAGAGATAATAAATTCCTTTTTTGTCACAAATTATTATTCCTTGCGTAAAACATCCTAACTAAGAAAAAAGAACAATATTTTGTCCATTCACTTGTTCCCGAACTTGAAAATAACCATGACCTACTTTTTATTAATCAAAAGATTAAGTTGGTGATTTCAGCTCACCGCGTCATTCAAAATGATGTGTTTTTCGGATCAGTTAGACATACAAATTATTTACAAGGGAGATAATATTTTGTCACCACCTGTCTGACTGCATATGGAATCGTACAGTAAATCTGGTCGGTGGACCAGGAAGAAATTTAGAGTGAGACATCGTGAACGAGTTTTTGAATAAGGATTTTAAGGTAGCGAAACTTTAGGAAATTTCACACTAATAGGAAGCTTTAGGAAAACCAAAAAAAAAAACACCTCATGTATTTATTTTGCCTTTTTAAGTCATTTATGAAAGATTTGTTTCTATAAGAAAACAATTGGTGGGTTACAGAGAGAATCAAACACTTGTGATTTTGTTGCACATCAAATATTAAGATATTTTATATGGTACTAGTTATTATTTAATTATACCTTCCACAATTGTGGTTTCAACCATTTCAACATCTTTGATAATAATAATGCATGTAAAGGTTGTATTAAATCATGCTTAGGACACCCACCACTCGACAAGCGGAAAACGGCAATTGGATTCCAAACTGCCTTGAAAAGATGATGCATGTTACAACAATTGTCAATAGGTACTAAAGCTGTTATCAAATTAGATATCAATCCCTTCAGTAGAAGTTAAGCAATTAGTTACATTTTTTTGTTGTCGCAGACAGACAGACAGACAGAGAGACAGATGGACAACGTAATTACATACAGCCTAGCTCATCTGTAATCAATTTATTTAAGGTGTTTTACAGTAGCATGAAAGTATTTTGTTTTGCACATTTTATAATTAATCTTGTGTTACCTGTGTATTATAGTATCTCTAAAGTGAGCGGATGGCAATAATATGGAGGAGACCGTTAACCTCCATAGTCAGATGGCTAGATCACTAGGCAAGACCCTGGACGCTACATTTCTGGAGTCTGCTGGTTCTAACACAACAGTTTTGGACCGAAAACCAAAAGAAGCACTGGAAGAAGATTTGAAAATGTTTATTAGACTATTACAACCTGAAAAACTTTTTATTGTAGTTCCAGACAGAGAATTCAAAAGCTGCCTAATTTTCAATTTTCAGGGGGAGCCCAAAAATCCTAAATCCTTAAGTGATAGGCTTAAGCATCTCATATCCAGAAATTTGAGGCATTTTTAAAATTTGCATATTTTAATATCAGGAACGGTTCCGGTTAATTTTTTTTAAAGAGGAACAATAGCAACTTATGAAATTTTCAAAAATTATCAATAAATATGTGGTAAAGACACGATTCGCATGTTAAATTTCAATCAACACACAAGTTCCAACAATTTGAGACCCCTCCTAACAATGTAGGCTTAAATTTCAAGGTTCCCTGTTCATTTATAATTTCGAAGCGTAGCACTCTTCACAAAGCAGTATAAAGTCTTTGGAAAAATGGCTGAAATTGTAGAAAGTCCAATATTTATGTTGAAATAGCTTAAGCTGACTTGCATGTAAACAAGGTTCGCATATTGATTTCTAGAGATCAATTAAGGTTAAACAAGACACAGTCAGGCATACAAACCTAATCTAAAAACTGTAGGTTCCTCAGACGTACAAAACTTGCCTTGTTCCTCACTTTGAGTTCAAAAGATTCAGAGAATTTTAATCAAATTTGCTAAAATAAGTTTGTTTTTAACCGCCAGGAAACTTTAGGAAGTTCATAAAAGATTCTAATTTATATCTATGACGGATGAGAACCAAATATTTTCCGTATTTTTAATACAATGCAATGCAAGGCGAGGGGGGGATTTAAAATGTCACGTGACTTATATTTCATTTTGCATACATGAATATTAATTAGGCAAAGCACTGTTCATTTCTGGATATGTTTCAAAGAGACTGGACAAGATTATTAGATGCCTTTATACTTAGTAGAATTGTAAGTGCATGTACTTGTACAATTTGATTTTATAATAATATATTACCAAATCTTGTTTGTTTTTTTTTAATTCACTTTCAAACTTCAGTACATCAATTTGTATACTATAATAATGCCAAAGAAAAAAAATCAAAAATATTTCACAACCCCCCCCCCCCACTCCCATTTTCTGTGATGCACTTTGCAATGTGAGATCAGGAAAGAACGATGTTTTAGCTAAACCCATACATCTTTTAATGTTATTTGAAAATTTGAAAGTTTTTTTTTCTAATCTATTTTATTTTTGCCAATTATCTGTATATCATCATTGCAAGAATACTCTACCTGAGGTAAAAAAAAATCGCTTTTTAGCCGAACCCGGCCCGTAATTTAGATTTCACTGTAGTGGTAAGAAAAGTCACGAAACATGTTTACAAAAGCAATGATTCAGGCCGTAAGAGCAATGAACAAACAAGGTGTTTTCTTTAAAAAAAGAAAGCAAAAGCGAGCTTTATCATGTTTATATTTTTGCTTTCTAATGAGCAAAATTTTATTGATAAAAATAAATCTGCAAGGTTGTAATGCATAGATTAACAAGAAATACAAATGACAACAAAGTTCCAGACAATTAATTTTGTTAAGTCGGACGCGCGTTTCGTCTATTTAAGAATCATCAGAGGCATTTCGAAATGTTATGCCAATCATATACATTTTAAATTTTGGTCATTTACTTGTTTTATTCTCAAAATACGGACCACTACCGAGGTTTGTCATGGAAACTTTGTTCATAAAAAGCAGCCGCCATTTTCATTTTCCTAAAACCAATAAAATTGAAAATATGTATCGAAGATTTAATCTTTTTTGTCCGTTATGTCAAATTCAGTGTCTTCTTGTGTATTGATATTGATAGAAAATCACTTAAGTTTAAACACCCATTGGCTAAAACGTTTTACAGAAATTTGAGATAGTCAGGTGGGGAGTGTAAATGTCAATGGAAGATATGTTTTCATTCTGTTTATACTGTCCTGAATGTTTAGTAGATAAATTAAAAAAAAGTATTTTTCCGATTTGCGGCGGTTTCAATGTGTTCGACTGGAACTGGAAGTGGTAATTTTAAGCAACAAGGATTCATCAAAATTCCAATTTCCATTACCATTGCCCTTGCTTTCAGGACAAGAAAGAAATTCTTGTGTCCCCTGCCAAGTGGCAAAAATTCTAAGTCAGCTTACAATAGTAATATCTGAGAAATCTGTTACGATTTTTTTTCAATTTTTGACCCTTAAAAAATTCTTTGTCGGGTCGTTTAACAGGAAATAGGTACCCTATTAGGATCCCACCACATGAAACCCTTAGCTTAAGCTGCATATCAAATATCAAAAGCTTACGAATAGTTACAACTGAGAAATATGTTACGAAAACTTTTCCATTTTAACCCTTTAAAATTTCCAAGTCGGCTCTTTAAACAGGATGTAGCTGAGCGACAGACATGGAAACGCATCCCAACGATATGGGAACCTACCTGAAGCTGAATACCAAATATTAAAAGCCTACCAATAATAATTTCTAAGAAATCCGTTGCAAAAAAGTGACGGTCGGACGGACGCACGGACGAACGAACAAACGGATGGACACCGGCATTTCTATGTCACCACTCTATACATATTTATTTAACTATAAAGCTTCACCCAGCGCAGCATGATACGACAGCAACATGTTGAACCCTGTACATTTGAGGCCCAATATGGAGAGTCAATTTCCCTGGAGACATACAGCCAATTGTGGAATTACAAAATGTTTGACACAAGCGTTCAGTGGTCGACTTTCGTATTTTTGATTTCCTTTTTAGATCACCTGACTCGAAGGTGCAAACTTTAACTCCTCTGACACCATAATTTAATTGCAACCAAACTTGTTGTTTATTAGCATTCGGTGCTCAGAACTAATGTGATGATTTTCGATTCGTGGTCAAACATGAAAACCGTGGCAAAAGTCAGAACATATAGGGATAAATTGCAGTTTATTTTGAAAATAACTCAAAACGGCTACATGTATTAAAATTCTTGCAGAACTAAAGTGATCACATTGTTAAGATCTACCTACCCTGAAATTTTGAATAAAATCCATCAAATCATGTAGGAGTTGTTGCCCTTTTTGTGTTTTTTGTTGTTGCAAATTTTGCACCTGTTTAGGTCAATAGCTTAAAAACTAGACAAGATATATCAGAAATTTAAATTGCACATTGTTAAGCGCATCATGATCAAGATCTACAAAATATGTGATAGGGTCAACATTGTAGGGCCTTTCCATTCAGAAGTTATTCCCCTTAGAAAATCAAAATGTAGCATTTTACAGCATTTCCTCATTTCATTGAAAACGTGAACTCCTCTGACACTTTCAGCCCAGTAGGAACCAAACTTTGTATAGTTACTTATTAGAATTAGATGTATAGAATTGACATTCTTCGTAAAACATGGTCCAATGGCTAAAAATAGAACTTAGGAGTAAACTGCATTTTTTTGCAAATATCTCAAAAATGGCTACAGATATCAAAATTCAGCCAGGTTAAAAATGATCAGCACGTCAAGATCTACCACCCCCGAAATGTTGAAGAAAATCCAACACTCCATTTAGGAGTTATTGTCCTTTTTGTGGATATTTTGCAAATTTTGCACCTGTTTAGCTCATTATCTTAACAAGAGTTAACACTTAAGTAGGTTTCGCCTGTCGGCACCATCAGAAACAATTCTTCTTTCTTACTTCCACTATATTTTGCATTTACATGGATTTTCAGTTTCTTAGATCAAAAGATGTGTTAACATTGCAAATATATGCATTTAAAATAATCAAAGTCACTCAACCGAAAAATCAAGATCAAGGTCAAAAGATGAGGATGTTACTGAGCTAAGCTACTACTCGAGCATATGCATACCAAGTTTCATCAACCTAGGACCTTATAATTCTTGAGATACGGAGGTGCTCGCAAAACTTTTCCAAAAAGTTAACGCCGCCGCCGGTAAAGTAACACCTATGTCCCGCTCTGCTTTGCAGGCGAGACAGAACTATACAAGATATTTCAGAAATTTAAATTACATATTGTTAAGCACGTCAAGATCTACAAAAAAATGTAATAGGGTCAACATTGTAGGATCTTTCTTGTGAGAAGTTATTCCTCTTAGAATTTCAAAATTGACCATTTTCACAGCATTTCCTCATTACACTAAAAATGTTAACTCCTCTGACACCACTTGTCCTATTGGAACATAAGTATTTTTTTATAAGCAGTAGGTGTATAGAACTGTATGGGGATTTTTGATTGGTTATTAAACATATGCCGGCATCATCATGGCTGAAAATAGAACATAGAAGTAAATTGCTATGTTTTGCTAATTACTCAAAAACGGTCAGTCTGAGAGTTTTTTTTAATTCTTATTGTGAACAAAAGTTATCAGCACCTCAAGATACACCTGCCCTGACATTTTTAAGAAGATCAAACAGCCCATGTACGAGTTATTGCCCTTTTTCTTAATTTTTTATTAATTTTGCAGTCTTCATCTTCGCTAGCCCAAGGGTTACGATCCGCTATCTCTCATCTTCACCCTTGGCAGATCTAGAAGGATTTTTATGGTAATACATTCTCTCATCTGATTGGATGCAGTGAAAGTTGGCTGCATCCAGTCATGCCACCTTTCCATTTTTCAACAATCTGTTAACAAACATGTGGGTTTACATAGGTGATAAATAATTATTATTTTTGCAAAAAATATTAGCAGTTTTGATCAAATCTTACCAAAATAACCTTTAGTTTATCTTTAGATAAATGTTTGTTGTTAATGGAATGAAATATCTCCTATTTTTGCAAATATCTGGATGAAAATAATTTTTCAACTTGGAATAAATATTGCTTCAAGGGAGATAATTCAAATGTCGAGATTACAAAAACCTTCTAGATCTGCCAAGGGTGAAGATGAGAGCTAGCGGATCGTAACCCTTGGCTAGTTAAGATGGCAGTCTTAAGCTCTTCTTAAAATTCTTTAAAAAATATATGAGTTATCTTAAAAATAAAAATTGCATTTTGTTAAGCACATCATGATCTTCAAAATATGTAATAGGGTTAACGTTATATTCCCCTTTGAATTGCAAAAGAAGATAATAATAAATAATCTTTCAATTGCTAAAATATTACTCTACACATTACTGCATTACATTAACCATATTGTCAGATGACCCCTTATTTAATTTATATTTTGAATGTCAAATACTTTTTGCCTAATGGCCTATAGAATAGTTCAGGCACATCAAGGCAGGTGAGCGATTCAGGCTTCTGGGAGCCTCTTGTTTATTTATCAACCTTTAAGGAAAACACTTATAACTGGCGTTTCGGACCCTTTGACCCCTTATTCCACATATGTCGTTGCAGATGCAAATCTGCTTGAAACACGCAGGCAAGGATTTTTTACAACGATTCCAATGTAAAAAAAATCGAACCCCTCCAAAAAAGTATTTTTGGGGTGTGGCCCAACTGTGATCCCTAACCATTTTTAAATGTAATCCGATGAAAAATAAACTTTCCACAGCAGTTTTGTATAAACATTATTTTTACCCCTTTTGGTCCCTTCTCTGGAACGGTACGGGCCGCATACACTAAATGCAAGAGGAAGCTTTCTCTCGTGGATAGAAATATTACATCAAAAAACATTGGCCGATCCACTACACGTTTTTGCATATAACCATTTGTTCAGGCAAACTCTTGCACTTTTGGCTCCATTTAATTCCTTATTTCTCGAAAATAGTATGAGATATTCCAAATCTGATTAAAAACGCATGTAGGGATTATCACACGGACTCCAATGAAAAAAGATTTTGATTAGACCACAAATAAACAAGAGACTCATAGGAGCCTAAATTGCTCACCTGGTCCTTACGCTTTAAGGGTCTCTTCTATAAAGGGTCAGCTGACAACTTCCAAACAATTAAAACATTTGTACAGCTTAATGAGCTGAAGGTTTTCTCTATCTACAAAAGTTTTTATTCTCAAAGATTCACTATTTTTTTTTACTTTTAAAAGGCCATACCCCCTATAAGTGGTCATCTGACATCTTAAACCCATTGAAGACTTTTGTAAAGCTTGATGAGCTGAAGGTTTATGCAAGCACTTGCTTTTCTCTATCTACAATAGTTTTCATTCTATAGGGCAAAAACGTGAAAAAACCGTTATTTTTTACCTGTAAAATATCCAAATCCTTATGAGAAGTCTTCTGACATCAACCTAATGGAGACTTTTGTATAGATCAATGAGCTGAAGGTTTATAAGCAAGCAACAGCTTTTCTCTATCTTCAATAGTTTGTATTTTATAGGCCAAAAACATGAAAAACAAGCATTCTGAGAGTATTGCAAAACAATTCATAGTCCCCTACCGGCCTCATATTTCAGTCACTTGTAAAAATTTGTCAAACAAATGAATACCTAAACTTGATCAGTTTATTATCTACAAGGAACAATAAAACAGTGAAGAAAATAAAATTGCAATGGATTTTCTAACTTCAAAGTGCCATAACTCCCATACCAATTTGTGGACCGGCAGGAAACTTTGAACTTATAAGTGCAAAATTCATAAAAAATCAAGAAAAACGGCTATAATTCCTACATGGTTTGTTGGATCTTTTTCAAAATGTCAGGGTGGGAGGATCTAAATGTGCTGATCATATTCACCTCCACAAACATTTTGCTATCTGTAGCCATTTTTGATTTTTTTGCAAAAAACTGCAATTTACCCCTATTTTCTATTTTCAGCCACAACGGCCATGTTTTTCGATGGATTGAAATACCCAACATCAGTTCTAAGTACTGAATGCTAATCAACAACCATACCAAGTCTAGTTGCAATTGAACTTATGGTGTCAGAGGAGTTAAAGTTTATAATGTAATGAGAAAATGCTGTGAAAATGCTCAATTTTGACCTTCTAAGGGCAATAACTCCAAAAAAGAAAGGTCCTACAACGTTGATCCTATTAGGTAATATGTAGATCTTGATGTGCTTAACAATATGCAATTTAAATTTGTCAAATATTTTGTACATTTTACTAAATAAGTGCAAAATTTCAAAATATCCAGAAAAGGGCAACAACTCCTACCTTGGTTGTTGGATCTTCTTGAAAATTTCAGGGCAGGTAGATCTTGATATGCTGAACACTTTAACCCATGCCAGAATTTTGATATCTGTAACCATTTTTGAGTTTTTTGCAAAAACCTGCAATTTACCCCTATGTTCTATTTGTATCCATGGCGGCAATGTTTTTCAACGAATCAAAAATCCCCACCCTTGTTTTATACTACCTATGCTAATAAACAACTGTGCCAAATTTAAAAGCCATTGGACTTGTGGTGTTAGAGGAGTTAACGTTTGATGTTAACGATGACGGACGACGACGGACACCAATTGATGGCAATAGCTCACCTGGACCTTACCTTTGATCCAGGTGAGCTAAAAAATTCAGATTCGGACCAAAAATTTAAAAAAAGGTTTTTTTTGCCCCTTTTTAAGCCCCTCATTTCTAAATTTAAAGGATGAAGACCCCAAAAGCAATACCACATATGCATATCATTGTAAAATTTCATAGCAACTGCATGGCCAACCAGAACTTAAGTAACTGTGGAAACATATAAAATATTTGAGTTCTTTTCCCTTTTGGACTCCTATTTTTTTAACGAAAAGAGGAAGGGCAAAATAAATCCCATTCACCATTTTATGGTTGAAACATTGTTGTAAAATTTCACATTTGGTCAAAACGAACGGAAGTGTTGCGCGATTGACTGTTAAAAAATTGTAAAACGTCGTGAAATTTTCATTAACCATCGGAGAATATAAGCCTACTAGTTCCATTTTGCAACCATGCAGGGTAAGGATGGAAAAGAAAATCATTTGTCAGCTGTATAAAAACGTCAGATGTACGTACAAGATGTAAAGAAAAGAGACAAATAAATCAATTTTGAAGGGTGTGGGTGAAGTTTTGCCAAGATGGCGGCTTTCCTCCCTAGTGGATATTACAACGTAGGGGGTTGATTTTTTAAGTCGATATAAATGACCAGAATTCAAGCCCCTGTAATGACTATTACTAAAGTTATTGCGGGAACACAAGAGTTAACAGACATCGACGATGACGCGGACGACGACAACATCATACCATTTTACATCCATAACTTTTTTTGCAGTCGTATAAAAATGTCAATAACATCGTGACGATGTTAAACATATTTTTGCAAAGTTAAGAACTGAAATCCATTTAGAATATTGAAACAATTTTAAATAAAAACAAAGAAAAGTTTTAAAAAATTATAATATTCCCATTCACCTTTTCAAGACATGACCTGATAACATATAGAGATTTTATCCGTTAAATTTCAATTTACGTCTTACTCTTAAACATTCATGTGTTTTATATTATTGATGCATTTTACGAATATGTGTCTTCATATTATCTCCCCTTGCGAACTGTTTCCCACACTGGTCACATTTATAAGGTTTATCTCCTGTATGCATCCGTTTGTGGGTAATCAAATTGTCCGAACGAGTACAAGTGTACCCGCATATATCACACTGGTACATTTTTTCACCAGTATGTATTTTCATGTGATCAGGTAAATGATATTTATGTTTCAGGACTTTTCCACAGATGTCACAAACTACTTTCTTTGCTTTCTCTTCCTCCGGTGTCAGCTGTTTACGGGGGGCTTTTTTCTTCGTTGTCTTTTTAGTTCGTTTTCCATAATGCATTTCTCGAGCATGCCTGAGGCGTCCCGCATTATCTACGAGCTTTTTATTACATATATGGCACTTTACTTCTTTCCCACCGATCGTATGGTGGATAGGTACATGCAATTCCAAATCTTCCTCACAATTAAAGCCTTTCCCGCATACCTTACAATGGAGAGAAAACGTCTTACATTTGATTAAATGCTCTGATTTGAGTCTCAGAAATGATTTTTTGCAATATGGACACGTTTTTGATTCCTTGGGAATATAAATAGGGACACATTCCTTACTTTGTTCTTTCGTGGTGCTTTGCACGGCCCCCGTCTTTAAATTATCTTTGACTAGTAAGGAAAAACGAAACGGTTTATCCTGGTGGTTTATTTTGTGATGCTTTTGCATTTGCTTGTAACTGAAACATACTAAATCACAGATAGAACATTGGATCATACATCCGTGTATCAAGCGATTTTCAGGTGTTTCCTGCTTATTTTCATTGCTTATTTTCGTCTTTAATAAATCACTTTCTTCAGCAACTGTGGATACAGTATTTTTCTCCAGAAAAACATTGTCATCTTGGACATCCTCGTTTCGTTCATCAGTTACATCAACGCTGATTCTTTCATGGTTACTTTTTATAATCTCTGATTGTTCAGACAAGCTAGAATTAACGCTATCTAAAGCTTTATCGGTTTGACAAAATACTTCATCTGGTCGAGATATATGGTAAGAATTTGATTCCAATCGATTTTCACATTCCTGTACTCTGACCAGTTTTGGTTTATACGGCCCTGGTACATGAGAGACCACATAATGACTATGGCATTGCTTATATGAAGGAAACATTTGTTGACAATGGTTACATTGCAATTGGTAAAGGGGAAAGTTGTTCGGATCAAGATGCATTTTTATTATGTGTTTTCGTTCAGATGGTCTATCGGCAAACACAGCTCCGCATACTTCACATAGGTAACGGGGATCCTTCTGATTAAACTCTTCCCAATCTCTAATTGATGCAGATTGACAATAAAGGACAGTAGTCACCGATTCAGTGCTTTTGTCGTTTTGGATAGGTTTATTTAACAACAGTGGCTTTTCAATCAGCTTATTATGTTGCATTTTGCAATGGTCTTTGCAATCTTCTATTGATCGAAAAACTTTCGAACAAATTCCACATGTAAAAGATCTAATGTTTGTGCCATTGATTCCGTTTGCTTTAACAGCAGAACTAATTCTATGGTTATTTCTTTTATGGTACCACAAATCATATATTCGTGTATAAGACCGAAAGCATAAATTACATTTATGCCTATATTTTGAAGAATGATTGGTATGTTGATGCCGAATCAGATTTCTCTTGTTAAAATTACGTTTGTGACGAATGTTGCTTTCAAATGTTAAGTTTTTTGTGACATTTTTTTGCCTTGGAGATGCTTCTGTTGAGGTACATGTAGAAGAATCGTTCGAAGGTAATTGTACGACATTTTGGAGTTCTTTGCTATTTGTTTCCAACATTAGTGCACACATATGGATTTTTAAATTATCATTTCTTGAAAAAGACTTCTTACAAATCCCACATGTGTATCTAACTCCAAGATGTATAGTGTCTATGTGTCTTTTAAAATAGCATCTTTTAGAAAATATTTTCTTGCAAATGTTGCATGATAAGTTTAAATTACTACAATTCTCATGTTCCTTATTTGAATATCCGCATTTTTCATAAACTGTTTCCTTATTTATTGGCTGTACCGTATTGTTACTAGTATTTCTTAGATATTCTTTGCCATTATGCACATTTCTTTTATGCCTTAATAGATGACAATTCCTTCCAAACATCTTTGAGCATATTTCACATTTGTATTTTATTTCAGAATGGACCGTTTCTTTGTGATATCTTAGACTGTTGTGGGACTTATAAACTTTCTGACAAATATCACATGAATGCGTTAGTTTAGACGGACGTCGTGCAATATTTGTTTGCTTATGTTCGTTTAGAGTAGCAGTCTCAGTATGGGTTTCTGTAATAGTATTGTCTACTTCCGCATTATTCATTGTTGTTGAATCTATACAACTACTTAAGTTCTTGTTCTTTGAAGAGGAATTACCATTTGGTGAGGTATTAGAATCAGTCTTAGGTAATTGTTCGACAATTTGGAGTTCCTTACTTTTATTTGTTTCGAACATTAGAGCACATGTGTGGATTTTTAAATTTTCCTTTCTTGAAAAAGACTTCGGACAAATCCCACATGTGTATCTAACTCCAAGATGTATAGTGTCTATGTGTCTTTTAAAATAGTTTCTTTTAGAAAATGTTTTCTTGCAAATGTTGCATGATAAGTTTAAATTATTGCAAATATCTTCTTCCTTCTTTGAATATCCGCATTTTTCATATACTATTTCGTTATCAATCGCCTGTAACGTATTGTTTTTTCTATTTCTTGAATATCTACCATTATGGACACTTCTTTTATGCCGTAATAGATGCCAATTTCTGCTAAACATCTTAGAGCATATTTCACATTTGTATTTTCTTTCAGAATGGATAATTTCTTCAGACGATTGTTGTGCAATATGTTTTTGCATATGTTCGTTTTGAGTAACATTCTCAGTATAGGCGTCTGTAATGGCATTTTCTTTTTCAGAATTATTCATTGCTGTTGAATCTATACAAGAACTTTCTGCATCTTGTTGTGATAAAACAGTTCCGTTTGTATTGAAGGCGACAGAATCGATTCTATGGATATTTCGTTTATGAGACCACAATGCATACATTCGGTCAAAAGATTTGGGGCATAAATCACATCTAAACTTCGAATTTGAAGTTAAATCTTCATGACTGAATCCATCAGTCGAATTTAAGTTTTTGTTATCTGTAACATTCCCATTATCTTGTGTATCGTAAGTTGATGATTCTAGGGTTTTTCCAATTACTTTGTAATTTATTCTTTGACCAGCAGAGCCAGATGTTAATATTTTCGTTCCGGAGTGATGTGATTTATTATTATCGCTATCATCTTCTGATGACAAATTCTCATTTTCTGAAGGAGAATACGAATCATCGCTTTCTATTTCATTTTCCCCTTCGTCTCTTTCATTTTCCCCTTCGTCTCTATTCTCATTGTAGTTAGGTTTACCTCTTCTTGTGCGTAATGTCATCTTTTTGTGTTTCTCTGTTTGCAGTTTGTTTTCGTGGTTAGTACTGCTCAAGTCATTTAATGCATGATTACCAAATTTTTCACCCGCTTTAGTTATTGGTCGCATTTTATCCAGACTTCTTGTAGCGTTATTGAAATCTGTTATTGGATATTTCATAAGGATAGGACTTTGTTGTGCTGTGCTTTTGTTCGCGTTTGTATTTTCCAACATTGTTAAACATTCTGTTGATTTTGTTCGTTGTTTGTTTTCATTGTTAGTACTACTCAAAGCATATGATAAATGACCATTATCATTGTCACTCGCAATAGTCCCTGGCTGCATTTTATTTCGAACTGCAGATCTATTGTAATCTGAACTAAGTAATTGTCTCAATGAAGGACGTTGTTTTGTTGTGCTATTGTTCAATAGTGTATTTTCAAACATTGTCGAAGATTCTACTGATTTTGACACAGGAACTTGATTTTCAGTTGAAGGTTCTAAGTGTATTTCTGGTGCAGATTTTTCATTTGAAGATATAAACTCAGAAATACTTTTGTTTGCACATTTTGTACCAATGCATTCTTCTTGGCGGTTTTCACTGTTTCCTATTTGTATTTCACTTGGCACTAGATTTAATTGATCAATCTCTACCGTATATTCAATGTCATTGGATTGTGTATGTATTCTTTCTTCTTGTGGCGTTATAAATTCGATTAAGTTGTCCAAATCATTTTTCACTGTCTTGTCATTTCCTCTTGAATTAATATAGGTCAACACATCACTAAGATATTTTATTTGATCAGGAATCTTAGTCATTTCTTTTGCTTCAGATTTATTACATGATATAGGACATGTAGCAGAAATTTTTTCAGGTTTTGTCTCCGATTCAGCTGTGGTGCTCTCCTGTTCCTGTACTGTATCTGCCTTTGCAAGTTCTTCATACAACATTATTCTATTGATATCATACTGAATATCAATATTTTGATTTTGAATTGTGCTTTTAGATTGCTCATTTTGATTTATGTATTCAACAAGAGATTCTAAGTTTTTGTCATCCTCTAAGACAGTAGAAATTGATTCAAGCTCATTTTCCGTAGTTTGTCTATGTTCAAGTATTGAATCAGTTTTGAAAGTGACAAGGTCAGGCGAACCATTCAGATTACAATTTGTATGCTGAGGTTCAGATACTCCAACTTCATAGTTACAAATTGCTTCCTCTTCTGAACTTAAGCAACATCTTCGGTCTTGACGATCCTTTCCATTGGTTGATGATTGTTCAATGGATTTTGTGTTATTCTCTTCAGAATAGAAAGGTTTGAGTGCCTCACCAATATCCATCCATTCTTCTTCATCAGCTGCATGAATAAAAGATATTGTTGAATTTCCTTCTGTCATCTTTGATACCTAAAGTGAAACGATAAACAAAGTAGATATATTAAATTTTATTCTGCATTAAATTGTTGAAACTGGGTCACTGCAAAATATTATTTTGTCTAGTATGTTGTAGCAAAGTCAGTCAAGTTTTAAACTATACATTCCTTCATTACCAAGAATATGTCTAACGGAATAAAGCCCCATAATGTAACATTTTGGACAGACGGACGAACGGATGGACGAACGCTCGGACCCGAACACTTTATGCCCCCTTCTTTCGTAGATGGGGCATAAAATATTTGTTGTTATTATTTGAGTGTATACATTTTATTAATCACATGAACAAACATATCAAAAGACAATTGTACATGCCAAAAACTGACATCGTGCCTTTTTGAGAAATGTGAACAAACATGACAAATGAAAGTAACAACAAAACTATCGAATTTGGCTAATCAATTTCATATATCTAAAAGAAAAAGGCTAAACAAGGCAGAGCAATACCCCAAAAAAGAAGATCACAATGTTCTGGACTCTTTGAAAAGGCATTTCAAAAGAAGTTGTGGGACAAATCGAAAATCTGATTTGCCTTGATCTAAATCCAGCACAAATCAGAATTCCAATTTGTCTTAGGATTAATTGAGCTATCCAGATTTACCCTAGGAGGATTCCGGATCGCCCTGACTGAATAATGTTTTTTTAAAAAAAAAACAATTGGTTGTTTAAAAGTTCATTATCTTAAATTCAAATCCAGGAGGTATACTTTAGAAAATATATAATCTGAGAATTTATAATCATATATTTTGATAAGATTAAAAGTTTTCGCGTTGCTGAATGCGGTTTTGTTGTTATGTATGAGTGTGTTTTATGTTATGTGGTTTGTTTTGTTGTGATAATTTTTTGTCTGCCGGTTTTGTCCTTGTCTTTACGGTTTTATGATACTGATCACCCCTTTGGTACACCTTTGCTTCTTTTATTGCTAACAAAAAAATGATTATCAGTTAATCTTCATTGAACTTTAAGATTTGACCTAAAGTTTTTCCCAGTTAAAAGGCCATCAATCGCTCATTATTGTTTGACATTTCCCGTACCCAGGCTTGCCTAAAAATCCTTTAAATAATAAATACTGCCAGGCTGTTACAACATGCCACTGTAATGGAAAATCAACACACAAGTCCCAGCCGTAAAGCTAAGTCCGAATGCTCCAGTTGATGCCATACATATAATAGTAATAGATATATTGTAAC